>JANSTP010047900.1:0-14452 GCA_025330745.1 Cladonema radiatum
GCTTTTGATTTTACCCCCTATTTCTCAAATTTAGCTTTGTAAGATACCCCCCTTTTATAAAAGGGGGGGGGGTGAAACTATGTCCTCGTCATCATACAGTTCCAGACAATCTTGACAAAGTGAAGAAGCAAGACGATTTTGTCAAGAGTGTTTTGAAAGAGTGCCGAGCGAATAAGTTTCAAAAGAAACGGTATGTCAAGACAATATTCTTGTGAAAGCGCAAAATAAAATCAGAAACATAATAGTTCCGATTCTAGATTACAACGTGTTAGACTTCTTTTTAATTTCAAAAAACGATTTGGAATCCATGTCAGAAAATCAAATTCCTGCGACTAGACATAGACCCTAATGCCATGATACTCTGACTGCCTCAAGAGAAAGTTGTAAAAGTAAAACAGAAATGCCAGGAAATGTACAGGAAAACCTACACATTCATTTTAAAACTGATAAAACTATTGGGCCTATTAGAGTAAACTGTTCAGGCAGTTATGCCACCACGCTTACAATATCGAAGTCTTCAACAATTGCAAATCAAGGAGTTGAAACGCCAGAGGTCTAATCATTCTCAAATAGTTTTGTTGGCCTTAGCCAAAAAAGAGCTTCTGTGATGGATAGAAAATCTGAAAATTTGCCACGGAAGGACCCTCATAAAAACCCAAGCAGACTCGGTGATAATCCAAACAGATGTCTTAAGAAAAGGATGGGGACAGTACACACAGGGGGGAACATGGTAAGTCAGGAGCAGAATCTCCATATAAATGAATAGGATCTGTTGGCAGTGAAATTTACCCTGCAGATATTTTTTAACAAGTTAAACCTCAAAATAATACATTTCCAGATAGACAACAAAACTGCACTGACATATCTTCTAAAAATGGGAGGGAGCTCCAGTACAATATTTACTCAAAGTTCAAAGGAAATTTTGGAAATTATTTTTTGGAAGGAGATCAGTATATCTGCCAGATATCTTCCAAGCTCCCTAAATTGGCAAGGAGATCGGGAATCCAGGAATTCAGGGGAGTCATCCGATTGGAAACTTTCCTCGGTACTTTTCCAGAAAGTTGTAAATCGTTTCAGTTATCAAACAATAGCTCTATTTTCCTCTTGTCTTTGTCGCCAAGCCAAGAATAACCTATCGTGGAGTCCAGACCCTCTAAGCCAGGGTGTAGATGCAATGCAGTACATATGGTCAACACAAATAGGCAAAACTATGTATGCGTTTCCCCCTGCTTGCCTGATTCAACAAGCGCTAAGCTAAGCAAATCAGACAGAAGGGATCCAGAGCCTGTTCTTTGCAATGTCTTGATATCCAGGTTTATGTCTGAACATAACCATCATTTTGAGTTTTTTTATGGTAGACTCCATAAGGCATGGCGAACATAAAGGTCCTCTCCCTAGGTTCGATATTACCAATATAGAGATGATATGACATTATGTGTCAAAACTAATAAAGAGGAATATATATTTAGGTTCTGGTAAAAATCAGTTATAATTAAGTTATATGGGTCCCTACAAGGAAATTACAGGCACCATGGGAAGATTGATAAAGGAGGGTCTTCACCTGGCGGGTATAAACACTGATTTGTTTAAAGGGCACTTTTCACGCTCATCATCATCATCATCTGCCTTGTTGTCTGGAGCCTCAGTTTAAGACATCTCAAAAATGGGTTCATGGTCTAATGAACAAGTGTGGCAAAAAGCTAGGATTTTCTGAGTAAAATCGTAGGAGATGTAATATTGTCCGCCAGCCCCAAGCCGTTCAACATATTCAGTAGTCCTTAATTATATTTTAGGTATATGAAGTTGGAACATGCAATAGCAATGTGATAGCGGGACATATCATCGCAATCACGATAGCATATATTTTTTGAGTCAAGATCTGTTTATTTTTGAAATATGGTTTTTCTCTCACAATAAATATTTAGTCTCATTTTCTTCCTGTTTATTAGTGCAATTCCTTATTCGGGTAGTTGACTGTTGTTACAACATTACTCGACATGGGTTCCAGTCGTTCTTTGTGGTTGGGTTGGAAGTAATCAACGTAAGATCTCCTACAAATCTACTAGTACCATTTATGAAACTCTGAACATTGTAGCGGACACATATGCCTCCAGCTTACAAGCCCTAAAAATGAGCATTTGACTTTAAAGAAACATACCATACAAAAGATCAAAGTTTTACTAAGCATCTCAAAATAGTGACAAATCAGTTGATGAATTCATAACCCGCCTCCGTCAATTTGCTATTTCATGTGATTTCGGAAACGCTAAATATGAGCAAAGGGACAAAGTTGTGGCTGCTTTCATGTCAAATAAGATGCGCCCTAGACTTCTGCAAGAACAAAATTTGACACTAACAAAAATATTATAAATTTCAAGGATTCATGTAAGCACAATCAAACAAAGCTATGAAATTGCCCAAGCATCTAATTCAATGTCTCAACATTCATCAGTTGCTGAAAACGAAGTTATTAACAGAAAGAACTACCGTAGTGACCACTAGAACTCATCAATCATCATTTTCAAATAATTAGCATCACAATCGAAATTTATATTGTCGCAACAGTAACCGATCATCTATTACCTATAGTTCTAATAGCCATACTAAAAACAATAATCACACCTTGAACAGAAACAGAAAGAAATGTAGACGCTGAGGAATTGAAGGGCATAAGGACACTTTCAAAGCATGTGTTGAGCAACATCAACAAATGGAAAGAAAAGAAGAAGAACACAACGTACGTACCACATACCGCTGTACCCCGCCATAATGAATTTGATTCTGTTGACGAGTATGCTTTTCAGATAAATGGCAAATGCACTGTGGTACAGGCCAAAATGAAAGAAGTGTAAAGATCACATATCACATGTTGAAATCACATAAAGATTTATGGAAGTAAATTTTTTCATAATCAACAGGGACATTTGTTGTGTCTTACAAAAAGTCTGCGAATAATTCTGCACAGTAAATATGCAGTGTGTTACAGATATTTGAAATATATTGTGCGTGTTTAAATTGCTGTGTATTGCAAGAATGCTACAAATATCGTGCACCCCATTAAAGCATGGTTTTTTAAATTCAACCTCAAATTTGCATTGCAGTGGCTTCAACCGACGAACCTATATTTAAGCGACCCGCCATTTTTCTACAATTTTATCATTTAAAAAGCCAAAGTTCTATAATTTTACTTGCACAAAAAAAGCAAGTAATTCTTATCATCTTTTTACCAGTCAAGACATGATAGAATGTCGCTACCGGTTGATTTCGCTATCCAACTCTGCATCATACAAAGGGTATCAGCCGAGAGTCATTGATGTTGACTCTGATGCACCGTTTCTTCCTGCTTATCTGGGGACCCCAATTAACACGCAACCATCCAATGAAAGGAAAATCCATAAAGATACCATTGATGTCAATGTGCTTGTCGTATCGATATTGAAGGAACAAACCACGTTCTTAAAAGAAAGCTTATTATCAAAAGATGGGTCTTAAAAGAAACAAATAAACTTGCCAAGAAAGATGACTTGAATTGTAAACCTGTAATTTTAAATCCGAAGCAAAAGCAGGAAATTAGCAGGACAAAGAGCAAAATGCAAAAACAAGAACAGTTACTAGTCCGCAAAAATAACGACAGTGAAAAAAGCAGTATCAATATCGTGGGAGTCTCAATGTTAAACCGACGTAACTAGAAAGGATTGAAAAGAGGTGAAGATGTTGTAATGATAAGGAAACATCCTAGGACAACATCGATCAACATAATTGATCACATAAAACCGGCAGTACGTAAAAAGTCGGACTTAATAGTAGTACACGCTGGTACAAATGAGATTACAAGTGAGATAAACTACCTTCACGATGTGAAAGAGATCACAAAAATTGTGAAAGAATCAAGAATCAACTTCGACTGAAATATAATAATGTTGGAATTAACCAAGAAAGCTCTTCATATGCAGTTGTCGCCATTTTGCTACTAAAATAAAGTACTTTCATGTCTTTAGATGTTTAAAGGAGTTTAAAGATACTTTAACCCTAAAATTGGATTCCGCCAGGAATTGTGCCCCAACATAAATCACTGGGTCTCTCACTTGGGCGTTGCTGTGACAATAAAGGGTGTGGCCACCAAATTTCATTCATAAAAGTGTTCCCAGATAGATTTTGTGTAAAGTCACAAAGTCTTATGGCCAAAACTTTTATAGCTTAACAAAACTGTCTAAAACTAGAAAAAAAAAAAAAAATAGAAAATTTAGTAGTTTTAATTGCCTATCTACATAAGAGTTGTTACTAGGCCACTGCACTACACTGTCATATTTAATGACTAGACTAATAAAATTTCAGGGCACAAGCTGAGAACTAAAACTTGTGGGCCAACTTCTTCATAGATTTAGCCTCAAAGTGTTAAAATCGATAAGTCTCAAATACAAAGGTGAGAGTCATCGGAAGGGTATTTCTGATGATAGGATTGGAAAACAAAATAATGCAAATGTTTGAACAATGCTATCAATAGATCAATGACATTGCGAATGGAATGCGATTCTCTAATTGATTATCCTGGGTACCCAATTTGATTACCAAGTTTCTCATGGAATCATACCCGATTGCGCTTGGCTAACACTATGGAAGCTACGGGCTGTGAATACCCCTAATAAAAGATGTTTTATACTGAGTGAATATTAGAAAAAGTTTTGCGTTGCCAGACTTTTCAGTTGATCTGAGACTGAGCATTCATGGCACCCAGAGGCCGAGTGTCATTATGAATAACTCAACTTAATTTTAAGCCCCAACTAAAATTTAATCTAGGGGAAAAATTGAAAATGGATTTGATATGAGCTGAGAAGAAATTGTCCAGGAAAACAAAAAAATTGGGGCTAACTTTGGTCGTGAAGAATGATTTACTGTGACTTTTTTTTTTCAATTTCAATTTTTTTCAAGACTGAATTTTTTACTACAAAAGGATGGGACCAAAAAGTCTTAGCAGAGCTAAAAATACCCTTATCTATCTTTACCCTACCACAAAGTTTAATCTTCTTTCAAAGAAGGAAGATTAGCTTATCGTTATTTACATTTATAGGTTCCATGGCCCTCCCCATCAATCGGTTTCTAATTTTGATGGTTCATTTTATTATTTTACTAGTGATTACCATGCAATTTTCTGTCAGCTCTTGCAGTAATTTATAACGATTCGGGTTTTTCTTATCTTTTTCTAGACGAAAATCACATGCTCTTTATGGTTTTTTTCTGTTCTCATTAAAGAACAAGGCTTGCTTTGTAAGGTTGGACTTTTTACCTAATACTTGGTGAATTTACAAAATTTGAATCTTGAAAAGAACAGCAACAGAGGTTTTTAGAGTCTATAACTGAAACTGCAACAGTTTTAGTGACAATTCACTCTCTTTTATTCAATCAATTTCTTATGAACGATATTGTACTGTGGTATCTTACATTGAAGATACAAGTAATAAAAGCTAGCCAATTTCTGATGCTAGCTCAAATCACGAAAAGCTGGTTTTGATGACGACGCAACCGTCACTTTAAAAATTATGCAGAAGTCTGTAAGAAGGGTTGAATTATAAGTGTGGAAAGTTTCATTGGTATTCCTTCCTTGTTTCCTGATTAACGGAGGGGAAAGGGTACACAATGTACCTACTCTCAGGAATTGAAAGACCAAATAGCCCAGGGTGACTAGGGTTAATAAAAGTTTCTCTAGAGAAAAATCTTCATGGGAGATTGCAGGAGATTTTTTTTTTATGCTATAGCATTTTATCTGTATGCTGATCCCAAATATCTTAAGTTACGCTTTGTTCTCCGTTTGACTGTGATTTTCTTCAATATTACCACACTATTAATTGTTTGCTACCTTTTCTAAATTTTAGTAACTTCACATAGTGGCACATAGTAACACACCAGTAGTGCCTAATTCAGGATCATCATTTCGTCATCATTATTTTGTTGTCAAAAACAATTGCATTACAGAATAAAACTGCTTTTATCATCTGATCTAACATGAAAGTCAAAGATTAAAACTGGATACATAGATGAATAAAAAGGCACGGAAATTTGTGAGACCAAAATTATAAGTGCATAATGGAAAATATAAGGTTTTTCATTAATAATTCTATGATTTCATACTTTGCAGAACCTGGAACAAATTGAAGAAAAGAATTGCAGTCGGAAAGCCAAGTCAAATGTTGGCTACCGAGGGATGTAAACATCCTTTTATTTCACAATATTCTCCTTGAATAATATTTATACATTGAAAATTTGAAAGTTCTTTTAATGAAATGAAAATAAAAAAAACCGTAGACAATAGAGCTTTAGCTTCGTCTGCAAAGAGTTTAAACACAGAGTGAAAAAATTCCTGTCATTTTCACTATCTGAGGACTTGATTGTCACTGCCTTTAGTGTCTAGTCACTGTAAAGTGACTACATTATCAGTTTTGTATCGTCGAAGGCTTTTCGGATGCACCATGCCCTTTCCCTTTATGCTGTAAGACGGCCTTCATCAAAGGTCAACTATTATCAAACTAATTGATATTATTAAGGCTTGTAATAATTTGCAATTCGTCCAATTGTACAAAATGTACACTTTCAAATGTACAATTATCATTGAAGCCTATATGACTGAACTACCGTATGTTACACAGCTAAACTTAACTTAAAACTGAGATACTTAAAGTCAGCAGTGCCCAAACGTACTCTGAGTATTAGCTGCTACTAAAGTAAAGAACAGAAAGAGCTCTTTTCAAATATTCATTTAGAAAAGTACCTAAATGCTGTAAGTTGTTGGCGAAATCCCTGAGTACTTAGTAAATAACATGTTCTAGTATTTCAAAGGCTGGTATCTGATTTCATTCAATAAGATAAAAGGTTGTTTTAAAGTTAAAATATATTGCTTTCAAAGAAGGAATAAAGACAATTATGTTAATTATCAAGGTTATGGTACTGGAGTTATGATTACGGCAATGACGAAAATGGTTGCAATAATGGGAAGGATATCGGAGAATATGTTGATGGTGTATGTAAAGAAAGTTTTGAGGTGAGCTTCAAAAATTAAAAAGGCCACATACACTCTTTTATGTTAACTCATTTTTACAGCTGGTCTTAAGTATAAAGATAATCTATCAACTTTAATTTTCATCATAATGGGTATCTATTTTTTGTGATTTTTGAATGGTAATAGTGTGGTGTTTATTTTCAACTTAGATCCAAAATCAACAGGTCAAATTGGAGTCGTGTTTCCAAAATATTACTACAAGTTTGTCTCTTGCCAGTACAACGGAATTATTTTTGATTTTCCATCAATGTTCTGAGTCATTAAGACAATGCAGCCTTTAACTTCAAATAAACATTCCTATAAAGAAAGCGCCTTCCTTACTATTCGAATTACGGAGCAAAAGTACTGCTCAGGTGTGGAGTCTAAGAGTCTGATCAGTAACAGGCAACCCAATTACGAAAACTTTGGTTAAAATGCCAGTAACGAAGCCAACATAATTTGATCACACCATCATTTTTTCATAGACAAGCAGCTGAAAAAAGGTCGACAAATTTTCGGGTAATACTGAACAGCAATCGAAAGAGAACCTATAAAGAACCAATAAAGCTTTTTAAGTGTGGTCCTCATTTGTTTGGCACTACGACCATGTACTTTGGCATAATCAAGTGTTTCAAATAAACTGGTCCCAAAACTGGAATTTGGCTCAACAATGAACCAAAAAATGACCTATCAGAATTGAAAATAGGCAATCAAAATTTTTTCATGAAATATTGAAAACCTTTGCACAACGTTGATTTGTTATATTTTTAACTGTTATCAAAACTATAATTTTAATCAAGAATAATATGAAATGGGAATTTGAATATGAAATATGAAATTCATATTATCCTTGTTTTAACTAACATCCCCTCAAAACAATTGGCACCATATACCTTCAAAATATTTTCAAAACATGTCTGAATCTTTAATCAAGGCATCACCTTGTTTATAAATAGAAAGAGCATTTTCAATGGAATTTGCTTGAAATTTCAAAAGCAATTCTTCATTTGCTTGTTATGACATGAAGAATTTAATTTATTCTTTAAAACGTGATTTTGGTGAATAAGAATTAATAGTACGTCAAACGTCAACTAGTTCTTTATATCTTGCATTTCCCAAATTAAATAATTTGATGAAAAATTAACAACCTTATTTAATTTTTTCTCTTTTTTTCGCCGTATTGCTTGAGTTCCGGTGAAGTTGATACAGACGTTAAATATTGGATTACTGAACGGATAGTTTTCACTCAATACGATCCACAAGTTTCTGAATAAATGAACAAATAAATAAATGAATAAATGAACGAATGAATAAACAAATAAATGAATAAACGAATAAATGAATAAATGAATGAATAAATAAATGGAAAAAAGCCTCTTTGAAATTTTTGTTAGGTAATTAGACCATTCGGAAATAACAAGCAAATAGCTGTATACAAAATTTGCGAATCTCTCACAATCTTATCTGATGATACTCGAATGCGTATGTGGCAAGCTGACAGTGGTAATGAGGTAGGTTTCTATGCCTTTAGTTTGTTCTTATTCGCTCTTAGTCCCTTATAAAGTTATTTATGAAAATTTAAACTTTAAAACTTTGGCCATATTTGAATCATTAGACTTTATCGATTTAAGAGGATCTAGTCAGTTACGATAGAGAAAGAAATATGGATCGAACCTTTATGATTTTTCAAGACAAAGATAGGAAAAGTTTTTTTTTAATCAGAGCACAGAGCATTTCCAATCCATAAGAAACAAAATGAGCATAGCATTAGTCTATGCTTAGAAAAATCACATTCAATAGAATCATAAAACTTCTTTAACCCTATTAAGAGTCCAAACTTGTTTTCATATTTTACAACCGAAATTTTTTTCCGAATAGCTTTAGCGCTAAAATTTTTGTAATTGAAAAATCAAGGCTATTCTTGTAGTTAGCATTAGCTGCAAGCGAGTTAATTTCAGGGTACAAGGAAGAGAAGCGAAATTGTCCTCCAGTGATAAGGAAGTGTTTGATTTAGTCTAGATATCTTTCCTGTAGAATATTTTGGTGCTCAGTATTCCAGTGAAAAGGGAATAGATTCTACTTTAGAGTTATACTTCGATCTAAATCCCAAACCTATTTTCATTAGAGTAACTTAAATTTTTGCTTATCTATATTAAAGGTGATCGGCGTTGAAGAAATTAACTATGACTACCATCACTATGACGAAAGTAGACCTACCACAGTGCCATAGCTGACACTGTTAGCAATAATTTTAATGACGAAGATGATGGTGGTTTTCTCGCAATGTTGTAAGTGGGCTAAATGATGGCTATGTTAATTTCAACAATAAAAATAGCAATCTTGTTGATAATGCGGTTGATAATCGTGACCAAGGAAATTTTCGAAACTTTCGAAATTTTCGAAAATAAGAAACTTTTAAGCAGACATGCCAAAAATTTAGAAACTTTTGGAACTAGGAAAATGGGACGGATTATTGTTAAGGAACTTTTTCGCAGACGTCCACTGTCAAATCACTTTGAAGGTGGCAATACATGGAAAAAAGGCACTATTTACGCTGTCCTTTCAGTCTTTTTTTTTTTTTTTTTTTGCATGATATGAATCTTGTAGTAAAAACAACCAATAAATGACCAACTTGTTTCCTCTTCGATTTACAAACTTTTATTCACTAAAACCTAAGAAGTTTTTTAAGAAACTTCTGGAAGCAAATTTAGACAATAGGTAAGAAGCTTTTGAAACTAGGCCTCTTGCTTGGTTTCTTACAAAAAAAAATGTGTATAGTTTGGATGATAGTGGGATGAATTTCTATTATGATAAAAATGGGAACATTGTTGCCGAGCCGAAAGAAGATATTTATCAATATTATTTTGACGAGAATCATAATGGTGGTGGTGGGGATAATTGTGATAATGATTACCATAATGCTAATATCGATGTTGATAATGATAATTATTATAATTATTTCTACGATGATAGTTTTAAGGAACGGACGCAATTTTAAAGGAACAAACATTTCTTTGAATCAAGATTTTTTGAAACATACGCAAGATATTCGCAAAGAGAAATGGAATGATGTAAAAGAGCTCAGAAAGAAGGATGAAAGTAAGCTATATTATCTAAATTATAAACGTATTGTTGTAAGGCATAGAAAGACGAGGTGATCCCGGGACGTTTAAGATAATCTAATAGAAATTAATTAATAAGTCTCCCTACAGGAGTAAGTAACCAACCAACTGATCTAGATGAAACCATACTTTTGAATGATGACTTTGATCAAGATATAAACTTTTTTGAGGAACCTAAAAATAATTACGAAACAAAATATTTATCACCCCAGGATGCATTCAAACATCTCAAAAACGTTTAGAATCCTTGCTAATTTTCAATAATGCACTTAAATATAAGGAGCATGTGTAAAAACTTCGAAAATTTCAAAATATTCCTGAACTCGTTACATCACACATTCTCAATCATTTGCCTCTCTTAAGCATGGGTTAACGAAAACACAAAAATAATTCAAATTTTGATATTCCAAATTATAAGTCTGTTCAATAAACTATATTCGAAAATAAGTAAGGAGGAGGAAGGTGTATCTACATTCACAAATCTCTGTCTGTTAACTTGATAAATGAAGATTGCAAAACTAACGACGCCTTTATTATTATTATTATTATTTGCACTTTTTACGGCAAAAATACAAACAAAGTAAAGTACATAAAAATATACAAAAACAGAGTTAACCAAGAGCAAAAATAGAAAGTCCTATTTTTGTAGTTTCTTAGTGAAACTAATTCAAACCTAAATAGAAACTAAGTCTCTCTCAATAGAAATCGAAAATAATAAATCAAAGAACATAATTGTTAACTTATTACATCGGCCACCTAACGGTGACATCATGGAATTTTCCAAGCACGTGAAATCAATTATAACTAAGAATAATAGGAAAAAAGAACTCTTTCTTGTCAGCGATTTTAATTTGAACCTTTCAGATTATAATAATAATCATAAAGTAAAAGATTTCACAAATCTATTTCACAAATATAGTCTTGTAAATACTAATAATAAACCTACACATATTACGTAAAAAACAGCTACGATATGGAAAATTATTCACATTTTATCCTCCTTACATAATTCTGAGTGAAAAATTTTCTGACTCTTCTTTTCATCTTTTCAACTGTCAATGCAATCCATGAGCAACATTGTTAGCATGGAATATCATGTTAAAATTACTTATTTTTCTCTATATCCTTTATCATAAAAGACAGAGATATAAGAAAGGCTATTGATTTATTAGTGAACAAAACTAGCAAGAATAAGAAACTTTTCCATTGCATTTCACCAATAAATGTAATTGCACAAGTGCAATACTCTTCTTTTGCCTTCTCAGCCAATCAGATTCGAGTAATTCTGCACAGTTGACGATTATAGACAATATAGGCATCAATATCAAAAACGTGGATAAGATAACCTCACGTATTATTAATACAGACATTTCAGACCATTTCCCTATCTACCTGACATTTAATTCCTCATTTCAAGTCTCATATGGGACCTCTAACCAAAAGCCTACTACCACTATCTATAAAAGGGAATATGGTAGTGCTAGAATAAGAAACTTCAATCATATATTAAGACTTACAGATTGGCATTTTGTTGAAGGTAAAACTGATCCTAATGATGTCTATGATTCTTTCACAAATGAATTCATTCGCTTTATAACGAAAGTGAGCTAAAAAAGGCTGTAAACGCATTGCAGTCAAATAAAAGCCCTGGCTACGATGGAATTACTTTATCAGTTGTGAAAACATGCTATACCAAACTTATTACACCTCTACTCATATTTTTAGTTGTTCTTTTGAAAAGGGTATTTTCCCAGACAACTTAAAAATTGCTAAGGTATCGCTAATCTTCAAAGTGGCGAGAAGACACTCCTTAGAAATTATAGACCAATATCTGTTCTTCCCACTTTCTCTAAAATTCTAGAAAGATTAATGTATAATAGGATCTGTAATTTTTTACAAAAAGAATTTCTGCTGTTTGAAAAACAATATGGATTTCGTTCTGGAGTGTCAACTGAACATGCACTCCTCGAGCTAGTCGACAACATCACAGACTCTCTAGATAACAAAAAATTTACATTAGGAGTATTTCTTGTCTTCTCAAAAGCATTTGATATGATTAATCATAAAATACTTATAGAAAAATTATCTTTTTATGGAATAAATGGCAAAGCAAAAGACTGGCTACAGAATTATCTGAGAAAGAGGAAACAATATAAAGCGTATGGTTAGTGTAAAACAACTTTTCAATCTATTACATGTGGCGCGGCACAAGTGTCGATTCTTGGACCATACTTTTTCAAATTTATGTAAATGGCCTCTTTCGTACAACCTCTTTGCTAAAATTTATCATACTGCTGACGACACAAATGTTTTTTTCTTACACAGAGATTTGAAGACCTTATTTAAAATAAATACTTATTTATCTTTTTATGGAATAAATAGCAAAGCAAAAGACTGGCTACAGAATTAGCTTAGCAAGAGGAAACAATATATAGCGTGTGGTTAGTGTAAAACAACTTTTCAATCTACTACATGTGGCGCGGCGCAAGTGTCAATTCTTGGACCATTACTTTTTCTGATTTATGTAAATGGCCTCTTTCGTACAACCTCATATTTGCTGACGACACAAATGCTTTTTTCTCACATAGAGATTTGAAGACCCTATTTGAGGTTACGAACAAGGAGTTAAAAAAATTAAAAGAATGGTTTGGCTGTAACCAACTCCCGCTTAATATAAAGAAAACTAGCTATATTTTATTTCACTCGAAAAGAAAAACGAATGACCTACCACTAAAACTTCTAGCCCTAAAAATATGGGACCAGCCCATTTGAAGAGTACAGACCACAAAATTCTTAGGAATAATAATTGATGAATGCCTAAGATGGGACGATCACATAAAGATTGTCGAAAACAAAGTTTCCAAAAATTTAGGAATCTTACATAAAACCAAATACATACTAGATTCATCTAAATTGAAAGATCTCTACCATGGTTTTATTAATTCATTTTTAAGTTACGGTAATATTGTTTGTGCAAGTACATATAAAACAAAACTCAAAAAAGTAAATAGTAAGACAAAACAAGCATGTCGCATAATAAAACATGAAGAAAGAAATACCCACGCAAAGCCTATGATGGATGATAATGGGTACTTGATATATACAAATTAAATCGAGCTAAAAACTTACATAAACTTTCACTTATAACACATAATTATCCAACAAACTACTCTGAAAACAGCTATCAGTTACCCCAAGTACATTCTTCACAAGTGAAATTTGCGATAAGATATCGAGGACCATATATATGGAACTGTGTTCTTGACATCGAAACGAAAACAATTGACGGTAAAAATCTCTCTAAAAAGAAAACGAAAACGAAAATAGTTAAAGGGTAAAAAATCTTTAGGTATTTTTGAAAAGAATAGCGAAATTTCATTTTCCTAACACTGATCGACATTTTTAATTGCTCTAATTCTACACGTTTTATTTATTCGAAAAGCATTTTTCACTAAAATAGGAATAAATCTGAAATAATTAAGGGTTTTGTGATAAGGCTGTTAAGCCTTCTTAAAGCCCCGTCTTTATATGCAGGATCAGCAATACATGATAGAGATGTAAATATAATTTGTATTTTATGCAATGTAAATAATTATATCCTCGGTATGTTCACTGTATATTATGCTCGGTATAATTATATCCACTGCTTTGTAAACTGTAGAAGGAAGAAAATATATAAATAAATAAAAAAATAGAAATATTAATAATTATTGCCACAGTGATAATGGGGATCTACAAAACCACAGAATAATCCACGTAAGACTTACAAATACTTTTACATAATAGAATTTAATTAAGAAGTGCTTTCTTATTCTCTTTGTAAAGCATCCGAAATGTAACCTAGAATGATTTTACACATTTTCAGACAAATGATGTTGTAATTGAAAAGAAGGAAGTCTTTAACCATGAGAATGCAACCTTACCACAGGAATGATAAAATTATGGACATGATAACCGATGATTAAATTGAGACAGAAGAAGAAAACATTGCACGAATTGAGTTTAAAATAAGAACTTTTATGAGCAAGGGTAGAAACATAATTGAGAGAAAGGGTGAGGAATCAATGTCCAGTGTATCCACAACTGACTTAACAAGTAATAATCAACGAGGAAGCGAGCCCAGCGTTACAGGTATACGACTCCCAAAAATGAATATCAAAGCATTCTCAGGGGATCCGATTGAATTTCAAAGCTTTAACGAGTACTTTGAGGCTGCTGTTTATGGTACATAAGCACCCTGAAAAAATAATTTGGTCAAATTTTAGATATGCTTAATTTTTGGCTCAATCGTTAGATTATC
>JANSTP010048011.1:0-14451 GCA_025330745.1 Cladonema radiatum
TGTTTCTGGTACATTTGCCAATATAAATTAATGCCAATATAAATTACCATTAATTAACATATTTATAATTAATATTTTGAAAATTATTTTTGCCTTTTTTTGGACTTATAAGTCAATACAACAAAATTTAAAGATATGTTTCTAATGTGATTCTGAATGAGTGTAAAATGTGTGTTTGCCTATTGTATTAGAAGTCAATATCCCGAAAAAACTCACTTACTATTGCTATTTTTGTAGGCATAAAAGATACCAAGTTTTAGTTTATAGAACTTGAAAACCAAAATTATGCTTCTGGTGTAATTCTTAATCAGCATAAAATTTGTAATTTTGGTGATCATGCTCTCTGTTGCCTTGGCAACACCCAAATTACGATCATGTAGGCCTTTAGTAGAAAGGTAAGGGACCACATAGAAAAAGCTACTGTCAATGGCTATTCGAAATTTCACATCTGAATTAACAATTTTCATCAAAGAGTCGATATAAAATAAATACGTCATCAAATTCGTCATTAGACAAATATGATGCTAAAGTGTTTAGAATTAGTTGGTCTATAATGTGCTAAGTTTCATGGCTTTATCATTAGAAGTTCCCAAGATATCAGGTGGGAACAGAATTCGTCACCCCTCCCTCTAGTATTACAGAGCCCCTAAAAAACCTATTACTAATCGGGTTAAAGAAGGAATTTATCCTTACTTTTTAAAACTTAGTTCATGTATGCACAAATTAATTTGTGCCAGGTACATTAGGAGGTTATGTGGAGCTTTTTTGATAGAAAAAATTATTACTCAATAATAAAGGGCAGATTTGTTTAAGCTTAAAACATTCAATTTCATATTATTAACAAAACTGTCAAGTTAGGACTAGCCACTGTGCAAAATCATGTTTTTGTACTGTCTGGCAGAAAATGGCACAGTAGCAACTATTTCTACAATGTCAAAGTGTCTACCAAAGTTTTTCTGATTGGAAATATTATAAATTAACAGGGAAAACAGATTTCGTCTCTATACACAAAAATTTCTACGGAATTTAGTCAGAGCCAGGACTATTTATGAAAAAGAAGAAAAAACAGAGATATTCCTTTCAAACAAACAAAAGTGGGCCATTTTCGACAACTTTGAAAGTCAATAACTCCACAAGGGCAATGACTTTTCATACGCCACTTTCAACTATAACTCAACAGATAAAAATGCTTTCAATCTATCGAGTAAAATATTATGTGATAGTATACCTTTAACAAAAAATCAATTCCTATTCAATAAATAGACTAAATCTAGTCCATTCTCCAGAGCCAAAAAACTTAATATGATATATTTCGACCAAATCAGTAAAATCGAGAAGTCAGTTATCTTGGCAAATCGCAACTCGCGCTTTTGAAAAGTCAAGAGCAATAATCTATTCATTAACAAAACAAGACTTTAGGCGGTAATGTCAATTTGGCTCTTTAACTTTCACCCGAAGTTTTCCGATTAGAGCTCTGAAAGTTGGCACAGTAAACAAAAAGAGATGTGATGTATAGTATAAGAAAACAATATGTTTCCAGAATGGGTACTTTCTCCAAAATAATAAAATTAAACGTTCAACTTCTTTCGATCCTTGTGAAAGCTTAGTAAAAACCCATTATATATGGGTAACCCATATGAAAAACCCATAATCAAAAAACCCATATTATCCATTATATTTTTACCTCGGAATCCCTTTAATGTATGACTGTGAATCACCAATGGTGTAGAAATTGCTTGTTCATTCTCATTCATTAATGCTTTGAGGAGAATGTACTATATATTTCTTTAGGGTGAACCTACGGATTGGCGTTTAACTGTTTGTGTGTGCTCTGATGGTGATACAGACCTGCAGTAGATTGGGGCGAGAAAAAGATATCATTTTCTGCCCTTCGCACTTTGGTTTGCCATATAATAGCTAGCTATGTCTTTTTAGCCTAGCCTCATGCAATGCTGCATGTGATTGTAGGCCATAGCTAGTAAAAAACAAGAATGTTTGACTATATTTACATTAAGCTAAACTTGGCTTTTCTTTTTAGGTTGGCACTTCAATATTACACAACAAAAAAAACATGCGTCAGCCACAAGACTGACAGCACAGGAGAAAACAAAGCCTCTAGCTCGAACTAAAAACAGCTTGAGCTTTAAAAATCAGTTCAAAATAACTTTGAAAAAGAAAATTGAGCCTTCAGCTTTGCTATTTTACAATATTTATTTCAACCTAACATCCTTGTGCTAGGTAGCCTTACCTGATGTTAGATCATATTACATTAGTTACTTCAGTTGGTCTCAAAAAAACCATTTAAAAAAAGACAAAGAAAGCTGATAAAATATTTACATTTGCTATTAAGAGCTGATTCCACCCCCCACCTGTACACCCCTCGCCTTCAATTTCTCAAGAACCAGTAATCCTTGCTTGATTAAACTCTGCACGCTAATAGTGTAGTCCTATATGTACAAAATCATGCTATCAAATTTATGCTGATGTCATCACATTAGGAATGACATCATTTGTTCACCATGGTAGGCGAAAAAGACGATTTTCTGGGTTTTGTGGAGTGGTGTTACGGAAATGGTTGCAAATCCTTATTGGAACATTCTCTAGAATTTGGTCTGAATGTTTTGTTTTATACTACTTTCTAAATATTTTGAAAAAAAAAAAAAATGGTGGGGGGTCAAAAAGGGCTATTTTTTGGCTAAAATGTTAGCAACAACTCGATCGCTGTTACCCCCTGAGGGCTCAAACTCTGCCCAAGCCCCCATTTAAAGAGGCACTATCAGATTTTTTTTATTCTTCAGATACATTTGATAGCTGATACTTGTTTCAAAAAAATATTTCTTTTGTCAAATAATTTCTTATTTGGGCTAAAAGTGGGGAAAACATGTCTCACCAAATATTATTTTTAAGGTGAAAAATAATGAAAAATAATAAAATCGGTAAATCATAAAATGAAGCGTTTTTCTGTTTTTTTGAGCTCATTACTTTTGTCATGATGTTTCTATGGATGCATCAAAGATTAAGCAAAATGAATTGCATTTATTTTCTTCACCTTCATAAAAGGAATCTCTAGCCTCTTTCTTCTTTTAAAGGTAGTCATAAAAGAAATATCTTCTTTTGAAAATAGTCATACTAGAAATTTTTTCTTTTGAAAAATAATACCACAAACAATCAAGAAGAACAGCTGATGTTTGCTGATTTTCTTTAACGAAAATAGTCATTTTTATCGGAAAGATCCTTTTCCCCTATTTCCAAATGGAAATTGGGGTAAAAAAACATTTTTATGAATACTACATGGGCTATCTATTCCAATCGTTGTATCAGAAAAAATCTGATAGTGCCTCATTAAATGTTTCAAAATCATTAGAACTTCACGTCAAGAAAATTTAAAAGTAACAAGCTTTTCTAAAAAACTCCAGGTAAAAAAGTAGAGTCAGCGTAAGGCAGAGTTTGGTGACTGTGAAGAAGGCACAAAAGATTTAGAAAACTCTAAAATGAAATTTTACTCCCCTATTCTTATCAAAAATGGCAAAAACTATAGTGTTCAGAAGTGGGGTAGCGTCCGATATTCGGATATTTGTAAAAGGCTTAAAAAAGGCACTGGGTGTACCAAAAATATTGCTTTGGACATATTTGTAACCTATTTTTCTCATCGCAGTTGTTTGCTGTTTTCTATACAGAAAACTTCATACAGAAAACACCAGCTTTGGAATGGTTTCTTATGAAAAATTGTTTTTTGTTTGTTTTTTCTTCTTTCTGTGAAATTCATTGTGAATTCCACTGTGAATTCCACTCAAACATGTTTTCATACAAATGAGCCTTTATAATGCAACTGCCTGTCCAAAGCAGCCAGTGGCCAGTTTTTTCAGACCTAAAAGTAGAATTGCACTGTGTATAAGCCAGCCAGTTTTTTTCTTTAAATTACCTGTTGTTTAATACACGACATAAAATTGCTATAAAAATTTTAATTTTATGAAATGAATAATTCTAATTCCAGTAGAAATACTTCTCAAAGAACTTTATATTGCTTAAATTGTTTAAAAAGCCCTTATACTAGTTCAAGGTTTGTAATTGGATAAAATTGTTTCTATCAGTCATTTTTCACAAGACCTCTACAAGGCACATTCTTTCGCTCCCCATAGTGGCTGCCTTATGCACCTTTCACTGTACTTCTTTCCATGTAAGGAAGGCCACCTATGCAAATTAAATATAGGTTATTTTGTCAATTTTCTCTATTGGTTGTCAGTCTGTTAGAGAAATCTTGAGTAATTTTTGCCAATAGTTTCACTTGAAAAATAAGAAAGATTTGATAGAGCAACTAGAAATTAAAGGTATTTTTTTTATACTTTCTGCTTAGATTATTTCATCTTAGTGTTGATTTTTTGATTTCAGTGGCTTAATTAAACCATGAAAATGTGGCTGTCGTTTTTTCTTTTCATCTTTTTGCCTGTGAATAATATTCGGTGTAAAGAAATGTATATTGGATTAGACATATATCAAGACTACTATGAACTTCCAGAACTGCCATACAAATTCAATGAGCTGGAGCCATGGATAGATAGAAAAACTGTAGAAGTACATTATAAAGGTCATCATGCTGGATATGCTGCCAAGATGAATGCTGCTCTCTTGGAGTGGAGAACATCGGTAAGATCCTAATACTTTCTCAAAATTCACCGAATAATTAAAGTCTGCTGATTAGATTTATCTTATCATTACATCTTTATGCCCCTCCAAAAAACTTTATCAATTTTTCTATGCACCCTCTGTTCTTGGTTGATCCTGACTGATTTTTTTTTTTAGGCAGCCCAATCCCCCCTTGAAAGTTTTGGCTTTCAAAGTTGATATATTTGATGGAAAAATAAAGTAATATGCAAATCCATTTGTATATGCACTGCCAAACATATTAATATCTTCACCTCGATTTTATATACACCTCTCCCTTAAAAAAACAAGGCTAAAAGAGCTTATTCTATCCCTTACCCAACAATACTAAACATTTTAACCCCAAGATTAAAGGAGAGGCATGAACATCATGTTTTTTTATGTTTTTCTGATTATGATTTTTTCATCAAATGTCTACCAAAGTATGACCTAGACAGGGAAATTTTTAAAAACATCTGGCCAATTGCCTAACCTTTTATTTTATGACTGGAATCTGAAGAGGAGTAGTAGACCTTCAAAAATCAAATATGGCCCCTTCACCAAAATACCCTATTCCTGAGATATGATGAAGTCACAATCTATGGTCAAGAAAAATATTTTATTCTTAAATTTCAATGTTTCATATATCAATCGATCCAAAATTTTATGCTGATCATTTTTTAATAAAAGATATGGTGTTGAAAAAGCCTCTATAAGCTACAGAGCCTAGAAGTTCTGATTATGACATCATCGTCTACGGCCAAGGAAAATTTAACATCCTCAAATTTCAATGTTTTTATATCAGTTGATTAGAAATTTTATGCTGGTCAACTTTTAATACAAGACATTTGGTTGAATAAACCTATCTGAAGAGTTGTAGAGCCCAAAAGTCCTTGTTTTCTAACTATTAGTTCCCAATCTTTGGTGGAAACAGAAATAAATTTCTCAAAAGCATCAATTTTTTTTTCTGGTCATTATTAACGTTCATGATTCATAATTCTTAAGACTAATGTTTGCAGCGTTTTTAAAACTCTAAAGATCATTAAATTTTTGATGATGACACCATGATGTGTCTTCATATTAACTTGAGGAAAAGCTGATTCATGAATTCTTTGCTGTTTTCTTGGTTCCATGATCTCTGCTTTCCTTCGAAGGAAACCTCCATTTACTGTAAAGGTGGCGGATTGTAAGTAGCATGGAGGTTTTAATTTTTCTAAGTGTGCGCTAGAGACACAAGCATTGAATTCTTTTTCCAAAATAATTTGCAAAATATCAACTTACTTTGACCGATTGCCTGAAGAACGTTAATACCGGCAGCTAGAATTTATGTTTTGCTGTTCTATCCAGTAGTAAACATTCCTTTTGGTAACGTCAAAACTCAAAAGCAAAGATTTCCAATCATGTTAGCAATAAAAATAAAATTATTCAGCCCAGGCGAAAAAAGAAATGCAGAAATATCATATTACTTGCGAACTTTGTAAGTAACAAATAAATTGTTGTTGGATTTTCAAACATTTGAATGTGTTAATAGATAGGTGAATATAGCTACACGCTGAAAAGTCATCCGTAAAGAAAAAAAGCCCATTTTGTCCTTCCATCATGAGAGTGTTTATTAAAAAATGCAGAAATGAATTTTTTTGATAGAGGAGAGTCACAGCTTAGAAATTAGATCCCAAAATATTAATGTGCGGTTACACCCAAACTAAATTCTTATAGCACGTTGTTAGCAGACTGCTATAAGTTTATTTAGCTGGTAAATTTGCTATAAATTTGCAGCAAGAAAATGAAAAAACAAAGTTAAAAAACTATTTTCAAGAAAAAAAAACTACATCATGCAGGCTTTTCATTACAGGAGGTGCACAGGCTAATTCAGCCGCCTACTTTTACCAAAATGCCTTCTACTTTGTCAGAAATATAGTGAAAAACCTTGAATAATATAGATATTCCACTGCCAAAATCTACACAATTAGCCTCCTACTTTTATTTCTAGTGAAAACCCTGTCATGGATAAAAAAATAAAGCTGCTTCCTGCAGCTATCAAAAATATTAAAAATTCGAAAACACGATTAGCCTTACTAAAAAGATTAGGTTATCTATTTACTCAGCAAACTTGGATAGGAACAAATATATTACTACATGCCTGATTTAAGGGAACATTAACTGGGCGTTAATGTTGACATTTACTTTTAGGTTACGGATCTTATCTTTACATTGCTGCACTGTTTGTCCTGGACCAACATCATCAACTTCTGACTTAGTCTTCAACCAAGCAGCTCGCTGTTGCAGTGTTTGTAAGTCTTCAAAAAACTCTTTCCAAGCCTTGAATAATACGTCTGTCTGTCCTGAGGACTGAGGACCGGTGTTGTTGTGATGTTTTCTTAACATCGGTTGTTTCGTTATTACTTGAAATGCTCGAATCTTGACTTGATGCCTTGCGAGATTCATTACTTAAATACTGACTTGATGTTTTGCAGGATTCAGTTTCTGGCGTTAAATTATATTGTGAGCGGGATAACTGATACCATTCTTGGAAATTAAGAATAGGCAAACCACGATGGTTGTTATTCATATAAGCAACGCATTGATAATAATTTTGTTTCATTTTCTTGCTTCTTCACTTTTTACACTATCAATTTTTTTGAAAAACATTTTTTCATATTATAAATACTTGAACATGATTTCCGTTGCTATTGGAAACTTTTCTTTTCACAATTACAGCATGTATAAAGAGCGTTGAAAGTGCTCTTTATTTCTGCTATAAGTATAGCTAATTTTCATGAATTTTTTACTACAGGAAACTGGTCACACAAGATTTTCCAATGTTGCTATGATAAAATGCTCGAAAAGTGTTAGGCCATGTGTAGTTGAAAGTTTGTTCATAGTCACTCAAGCTACTAAAAGGAAGATGCAGAAAGCGGTGATTATTTGATTATTTTACAATACTCTAAATACTACTTTATCAAAAAATACTTAGCTTCTTTCTATTCATATAAAATATAAAGCGTTTACTTATAATAATATAAAAAAAACCTTGGCACTGGGGGTCGTATTATATTGTGAACCCCAAACACGAAGCCCAAGCTTCACACGCGAAGGTGAATCTCACAGGCTTAAACTTTTGTGCCTCAAACTCTCTTGACGTCAACATTCATACCAATGGGCATTGTGAATTCGATCAAGAGAGGCCTTATAAAAGTTAAACAAGGTAAATTGAATGTGCACTAACCTTCAAACAATCATCTAAAGTCTTGCGATATTTCCGATTATACGAGTCATTTTCTGTATCTCCAATCAGGAATAAACTTCTGATACACACTTATATTAAAGTTATTTGTCATGAAAGCTAGCTGAAGGTGAGTAAATTTAATTTTTTCCTTCTAATCTTTTTCTTTCAGACATTATTATTTGATCTTTTAAATCATGTCTAGACAAGAATAAATATAAATAATCATCTCCTTGCGCCTAAATAGTAATGTACATAAAAAATAGATGGTTTTTTCAAATTAAATAAATGAATGATTATCTCAACAAAAATATTCGACCGTTTCAGAACTTACAAAACGCAGTATAAAAACTTTTCTGCAACTTTATTAATTTTCCTTCGTTAATAAAATTAATTTGTTTATAAATTAGGTCAAAAAATGTGCACAGCGTAGCAAAATTTCCGCTTCCTGCACTGAAGTCAAGGGCTCTGTAAAAAATATATTCCAAAGAAAAATTTGCAACATGTGTACACCAACGCAATGTACCAAACATATTCAAAAACAATAGTGCAAAAAACAATTTGTAATAACTCAAAATTAGAAAACATTGTTATTAAAGAATTTAAACGCACAAAAATGTTAACACATTTATAAAACATTCTAGAAACAAACGCAATACAGAGCGTTTGAATGCGTTTGACATTTTTATTTTCGAATGCTATCAGCTGTTTTTCAAAAACGCCTCTTCAAATTATGAAGCGTTTGAAACTTTTGTGTCACAAACGTTTGTAAGACTATGTTTCTTTCTCAATCAATGATCACTTTTTTCTCTCCACGTATGACTGCGCAATAGTTTTGATCTCTGTGATACTCTAAAACAAAAGAAACCTTTTGTATTCACTACTCACTTAATGAAGTGATACAACTTTTATTTTTAATTGTGAAGCAGATTTCATGTTCCTTAAACAATGTTTGTGTCTTTTTAAAGCCAATTACCAACCCAAGGAACGAAGAAATATCGTATTTACTTTTTATAAAAGTTTCCCCATCGATCTTTTAAAGTCTTAAACGAAGAAAAAAACCAGAAAAAAGCGTTACAAAGAGTTAGACAACCTTGCCGATTGGATTTTTTAAAATGTTAAACGAAGCAAAAAGACCAAAAAATAGCATAATAAAAAGCTAGATAACCTTGCTGATTGGGTTCTTAAGCCCTTACACGAAGCAAAAAGACGAGAGAAAGGCATTATAAAAGGCTAGATAACTTTGCCAATTGAATTTTTAAAGTGTTAAACGAAGCAAAAAAGACCAAAATATTGCGCTATAAAAGGCTAGACAACCTTGCCTGTTTGATTTAAAAATTGTTAAACGAAGCAAAAAGGCGAGAGAATAGCGCTATAAAAGGCTAGATAACCTTGCCGATTGCATTTTTAAGCCCTTAAATGGAGCAAAAAGACCAGAAAAAAGCATTATAAAAGGCTAGATATCCTTACCGGTCGGATTTTTAAGCCCTTAAACGAAGCAAAAAGATGAGAGAAAATCTTATCAAAGGCTAGATAACCTTGCCGATTGGATTTTTAAGCCCTTAAACTAAGCAAAAAGACGAGAAAAAGCGTTAAAGGCTAGGTAACCTTCCCGATTGCATTTTTAAAGACTTAAACGAAGGAAAAAGACCAGAAAATAGCGTTAAAAAGGCTAGACAACCTTGTCGATTGGATTTTTAAGCCCTTAAACAAAACAAGAAGATCAGAAAAAAGCGTTACAAATGGCTAGATAACTTTGCCGATTGGATTTTTAAGCCCTTAAACGAAGAAAAAAGACGAGAAAAAGGCGTTATAAAAGGCTAGACAACCTTGCCTGTTCGATTCTAAAATTGTTAAGCGAAGCAAAAAGACGAGAGAATAGCATTATAAAAGGCTAGACAACCTTGCCGATTGGATTTTTAAGCCCTTAAACGAAGCAAGAAGACCAGAAAAAAGCGTTATAAAAGGCTAGACATCTTGCCGATTTGATTTTTAAGCCCTTAAATGTAGCAAGACGACCAGAAAAAAGCGTTATTAAAGGCTAGACAACCTTGCTGATTGCATTTTTAAAGAGTTAAACGAAGCAAGAAGACCAGAAAATAGCATTAAAAAGGCTAGATAACCTTGCCGATTGGATTTTTAAGCCCTTAACCTAAGCAAGAAGACAGGAAAAAAGGGTTAAAAAAGGCCAGGTATCCTTCCCGATTGCATTTTTAAAGACTTAAACAAAGGAAAAAGTCCAGAAATAGCGTTAAAAAGGCTAGACAACCTTGTCGATTGGATTTTTAAGCCCTTAAATGAAGCAAGAAGACCAGAAAAAAGCTTTATAAAAGGCTAGATAACTTTGCCACTTGGATTTTTAAGCCCTTAAACGAAGCAAAAAGACGAGAAAAAAAGCGTTATAAAAGGCTAGATAACCTTGCTGATTGGATTTTCATAGATATTAATTCGTTATAAGTAGGGATAGGGGGAGGTATTTCTTGAATAACAATTTTTTTAGTTTTTGCTGGTCTGGTTGATACTAGGTGTGCCAAGTCTCAACTTTTCACATACGAGCAGGGATACAGGTGTGAAAGGAAAGGTCAACCAGGCTCCTTAGGGAGGTATTTTCTCTTTCATACGGAGTGGCTCCGCTACAGTAGTGCCTTCGGCACCAAGGATCTGTAGTAGAGGAAGCGTGCTTCCTAAGGGTGCTGTATAAATAAGAAAATGTCTCCCCAAAACATCAGATTTTTCGAACAGGGAGAATGTTATAAACAATATGACACAAGCTTTCCTGTCAAAGTATAATGAACTTTTCAATTTGTTTTGACTGTTTCTTGTCTATACAAGCTAACATCTTTTTGCCTTTACATACGTTTTTTCAGAATAACGCTTTTAGCAAGCTTTTGATTGTTATTCTGTTAGAACATTTATTTTTTCCTTCTTCTTCGAATGTAAGAAACTGAGCGTTTGATTAGCGTTTGAAATTTTAAGTCTAATTATTCAAATGCTCGTAGTGTTTAAAATGTGTGTGTTTGAAGTGTTTGGATATTCAAGCGTTTGAAGATGTACAAACGCGTTTGAGAAATTTGCAGCGTTGGATTAATAATCTTCAAATGCTTAATAAATTTCATTGCCGTTTGTATTAAAACGTTCAAAGTGTTTCAAACGCCGTTTGTTTGCTTGTTAAACTGTGTTTAAACACTAAACTAAAACATCCCCTTTTTCCTATCGAACGACACATTTAGCAAAAATGTTTTAACTTTTTAACAACTACTATATTTACCAAAAATTTATTGAAATAGTTTTAAAAATATTTATGAAATATATTTACAAAAACTTTGCCGAATGTATTTATGAAAAATATTTGTACGAAATTTATTTTTAAAAAAAATTATAAAGCGTATTTACAAAAAACATTTACGAAACACATTTACTAAAAATTTATTAAGCGTATTTAAAAGAAAAAAATTCACAAAAACTAATTACCAAAAACTTATCAAATGTATTTATGAAAAATATTAGTATGAAACTTATTTACAAAAAATATTTACGAAACATATTTACAGTCGAATGCACTTATAAAAAAAAATAATATATATTTAACAAAAATTTATAAAGCGTTTTAACAAAAAATACCTAAGAAACATATTTATAGTCAAACGTATTAATGCAAAATATTTGTGCGAAACTTATTAACAAAAAATATTTACAAAACATATTTACAGTCAAACATATTTATGAAAGATATTTGTCGGAAACGTCTTTAACAAAAATTTATGAAGCATATTAACAAAGAATATTTACGGAACATAATTACAGTCAAATGTATTTAGAAAAGATACTTGTATAGAGCGTATTTAACAAAAGTTTATGAAGCGTATTAAAAAATATTTAAGAAATACATTTATAGTAAAACGTATTATTGCAAAATATTTGTGTGAAACTTATTAACAAAAAATATTTACGAAACAGATTTACAGTCAATCGTATATATGAACAATATTTGTGCGAAACGTCTTTAACAAAAATTTATGAAGTGTATTAAAATATAGTTTCGAAACATATTTACAGTCGAGCGTATGTAACAAAAATTTATGAAGCGTATTAACAAAAAATATTTAAGAAACATATTTATAGTCAAACACATTTATGAAAAATATTTGTACGGAGCGTATTTAACAAAACTTATGAAGCGTATTAACAAAAAATATTTAAGAAACATATTTATAGTCATTGCTCATACCGGAAATATTTGTGATCGAGGGTACAACAGACGAAGAAAGAATGTCAAAACATTCAAGTCACCATCCGTCGCCGTATCAAAGTAATGTGTCAATTGATAACGAGGCTCGCCTCCAGCCTCATTCTGATGTAGCTATTCAAAGATTTTACCTCCTGGCATAACAGGTTTCCACTTTCATTTTTAAATACATTAATGAAGTTTAGCCATACTTACCACTTAAGCATTTAGCAATATATTAATGAAACATTGGACTATTAGCAAATTTAACATGTTGTTGCCATGATTAATTACAATGTTTTGTCTTTTCTCTAGAAAAAATGCACTTCAGTTGAAAACTCTTTAAAAGTTCTTTCTTCAACAATCAAAACTTTAATTGTACTTTAATTATATTGTAGAGACATGTAATATGCTGCCTTCGTGCCAAAAAACAGCACAATAAGCCTTGCAATTTGCTAAATACAGTAATATGTTTAACAAACAATACTTCTATGAACTAACATGGCCGCCATTTTGATTATTCGATTTTCGCTTTCATCACTCTTTCAAGTATCATGTTGACATTTTGACATTACGGGGATAATGGAACACGAAAGAAAATTAATATGATAAAAATACACGTTTATTTTAAGAAATTTCTCGCTACACAGAAGTTTAAATAACCAAAATGCTGGGGTGTAATTATTTTTAAAATGTTTATTTATTAATATGTTACTTCCTTTATGAATTAAAAAACCAAAGCGGCTCAGTTGTCATGATTTTTTCGTTGATAGATTTTCAAACTGAAACAGCTCAGCTGTGCTAACAATATAAATGTTTATTTCTTGATTTTGTATTTCGGTTCTAATACTCGTTTTCATTTTACTTTGATTGACAATCTAAAACTCAAAATGGCCTGTTTTCATGAATTGAACAAAATTGCTTTATTCCGGACTTTAAAAACTGTGAAAATATATGTTATGCAAACGTTAAAATGCATAATCGCCTGTAAGCCATTTCGGAACACCCAACCTCTTCCATGAGCTGCAGATTTCTGTCCCAGCATGGATATGCGTCCACCCGTAGTGACGATGTATATTGAGGATTGGGAGCTTTAGCTGGCCTCTCTTTGGAGGCGTGTCTGGTGGTACTGGTTCATAGCTAACAGTCAGGTCACCTCCAATTTGGTCTGTATACATTGAATAACGACAGGGCTAATGGCATAGACTTATATAAATACTAGACAGGACGGGTAGCATCTTGCTGGGTTTAAAGATGTGTTACCAATCAGAAAGCTACCATTTTTCAAGACCTATGACGTCACTTTTTGTTTACAAAGTTCCATAGCGATTTTGAGAGGTCGTTGCATTGCTATTGTTTTGCTTTCGTTTTTGTTAAGAATTTGCCATATCCAGGTCTTCGTCAAACATGGCTTCTGGCGAAAAAATTGGTAATGCTATTTTGTGCTTAAGTCCGACCTAGTATTTATATAAGTCTATGGCTAATGGTATGGCTTTTAAGCTATATCTTGGACGTTAGCATGTAGCGAAGGTGATGGCTATATTACGCATTTTAGCATGAAATTGGCCGTTTCTTTTTCCTTTTAGCAGAACTTTTTGTCTTACAAAAAATGTATACTGTATGAATGCAGAGCTTTAAAAGAAAATATTTTTTCAAGTGAAAAGCAAAATGATTTTAAATGAACACAATATTTTATCAACAAATGGTAAACGTTTTTCCAATATGCACAAAAAATTCTTTGTAGTTAAAAAAGACCATTAAAAATCACTTGGAGAAAAATAAATATATTTTCTTCAATAATCAATTTCAATGTGGGAATATCAAATTTTTTAGTACAATGCATACGGCTGACTATGAACGAACTTTCAACTACATGTGGCCTTTTTTTAGAGCTAGTTTACTATATATCTGGTGTGACTGCACATTTACTCTTTAGAAAAATGCTGTAGAAGAATGATAAGTTATTTAAAATAAATAATAAATTTTTCTGGTTTCCAGGGGCAAATCCTCTCACAGTTTAAGATGTTTTTTATACTAGTGTCATTTCATACTGGCTGTTTCCACAACCAAAAAAAATCGGATTATTTTCTGTCAAATAATCCATTTTTTTGATGTACCTCTTAAAGGGATTCTGAGGTGAAAATATAAGTTGGGTTCATATGAAGGAGGAGGAAAAATGATGAACGCCAGTTTTTATTTCATCTCAATCCGACTTTTCATTCTGGAGATATTTGATCTTAAAGATTTGTCACTTAGGGAATTTTCCCTAAAAGGTTGAAGAATTCGTGATGTCATCTAGTGTGTAGAAAAATTGCCCCAATCTTAAATTTTAAATATCTCAGGTTATAATAGTGCTATCGAA
>JANSTP010048233.1:0-14449 GCA_025330745.1 Cladonema radiatum
ATCTCCCAACATTGTGCAAAGTTTCATGCTGGTATCACAAAATGCACAATTCTGCATAAAATTAGCAGTTTCGCACCACACTACTGATAATTTTGCTGTGACTAGAATGTAGTTTAGAATAAGCTGTGGCTGGGTAATCCTTAGATTAGGGTTAGAGTAATCCTCAAATTCACTCTATTAAGCTTCTTGACATCATGTTCGCTTAAACGATAATGTTACCGACAATAAGATCCTGCGATCTTCTTTCGGTTTTCCCTTTGACCTAAGTGCAAATAAGGGCTATATACTATATATTATTTTGTTTATTATTGTATATATTTTTTTTTTAGTTGTTTCATTTTATGAAGATTTAATGTATTGTGTTATGTATATTTATACTAACCATGTCATGAAAATTAAAGAAAAAAAAAGAAAAAAAAGGTCGTCATGTAACTTTTGGAGCAATTTCTTTTCTACATTCTTTTAAACTTCACATGCAGTTTGTATTTGAGAAAAATTTCACTGACTTATGCTGAGAATTGGTTGTTTATACCCTTGCAACATCCGTCAAAAGGCCCAACCTATATTGGCCAATCTGTATAGTGTGAAAATTGAAAAATATTTCAGATATAAAATGTAAACATACGTGAGTTACACACAAAATAGACTTTTTTATTGGTTCCGGAGCGCACGTCTTCTTTCGGAATATCAGCAGGAGGTTTCCATGTAGATTTTGGTAGCTCATTTTCTTCTGAAGGTCCTTCATCTAAAAATATTTATGAAGCTCCTGATTGTGGATGTCAACTAAAATAAGATTTTAATCATATGTATTTTATCTGTTTTGTTTTTAAATAAACAGATTTTGGAAGATTCAGACCTAACCAGGAAAGAATTTGTTCTATAAAAAAGTGCAGATTTGTTATACAAGTACCGTTGAACCTCCTTAAAGCGGACATTCCTTAAAGCGGACACCTTCTTAAGACGAACAAAAAATTTGTACCGGAAAATTCTTAATTCTAAATCCTTATAAAAAAACCTCTCCAAGAAGCGGACAGCTCTCTAAAGCATACAAATTATATGATTCCGTAAGTGTCTGCTTTGAGGAGGTTCTACTGTACTGCTACATGTCTACGATATCTTTATTATACACTTCATTACTTCCAGTGCCATGAAAAGCCCATGCAAATGGATCCACAAGTGTATGGGTATGAGCAAATGCAATTGTAGATGTTCTCTTGGTTAGGCCATAACATTTACATTATACTTTAAAAAAACATTAAGGAAAAAGAGCATACTTTCTTCGTTACTTTCTGCATTTTCCTCTGTTTTTTCTTCTTCTTTCTCCTAAAAGTTAAGCAAAGGAGCTGCACAATTCTTTATTCGGGGCATACATGCATTGGCTGCAGAACCTGCATGCTCAAAGTTATCAATGTTCCACAAACCTTCTATCATAAATCTAAGACTGCTCATGTTGAATTGTCTCATAATCTCACAATAAAACAAGAAGTAAAAGAAACGGAATACTGGATATAGAGTAACTAACATAAAAACATAAATGAAAACAAAAACTGAAATAATTAGGAAAAAAAGTACTAGGAATTTAATATATTTGCCAAGCAAGAGAATGACCATAGAATTGAAAAAACTCAAAAAGAGTGAAAGTAGAAGATTTAGTATAAATTTTCACAAACAAAAAAGATAAATTTTGGGTATCCTAAATTAACGCTCAAAACCAGTGTACCAATATACTAATAAGGGCTAAATCAGACCCTTCCCAAGCCCAGTAATTACCTAAATTGAAAAATGATAAAGGCCAATATTCACCAAATAGAAGCTTTCATGAAACACAAACTTTAGTTCTCTTTGATCAATAAAAAAAAAGGGGGTCATTGAATAAAATCATTTTAATTTCTCATGCCAGCCACATAGCTATTTTTATAGCTATGTTGGGAAAGTATTGCTAAAGCAAATTTCAGGAATTTCTCATTCAAGCTGTATTTATGCACTACATTTAAGGTAGAGATAGGCTGGAAAGAAAATGGTTTTTGATGTCGAGAGGGGGATGTGCCAAACCAATTCAAAAAACCCATAAAATCAGATAATCACTGCTATTAATCTGCAATAAATTCCTATTGGAAATGTAAGCAGAAAATTGGATTTTGAGATGGCATGACATTTGAAAAATTCTTTTACCTATTGATATGTCATAGTTCAATTTTGCAAGTTCATGACTGATAAGAGACGACACACCAAAAATATTTTGGCACGTGCCTTTAATTATTTCTCATTATACCATTAACTCAACTCCTTCAAATTACCATCCACATTTCAAGAGATTATTCTCAATAAAATATAAAAACTCACTAATACAATAATATCTATTAGTAGTTCTTTAGTTACAAAATAAGATAACTGTGTGGTGCTTATGGTGTTTTGAATCTTTTACATTCTTTTACTTTACTTTACCGTAGGACCTGTATTATCTCGCTATCACAGATCAGTGATGGCAAATACAGCGCAACCTTACAAATCAGGTGTGAGACTTACAGTGTTGTCTCCACCACCAAACCAGACTTGTTTAAACCTTATTCAGCTGCATATACAGTTATTAAACTAAAAACCTTATTAATTAATATATACCTGAAACAATTTTGGTGAGGGTTTCACTTTAAGTCTTTTTTCTTGTAATAGCATAGTTGATTGCTTAATTCTTACAAAACTGTGACTTCTACTATTTACGGCTAGGACAGTGTCAGCAGAATGAAAAGTACGTCTACATAGAATAACAAACTGAAAGCTTCTCCCAAGTAAAGGGATTGCTAAAACATTTAGCCTAGAGGATGATAATGATAAGGAGCAACCTTGAAAATCATGTTTTGACTGTAAAAATGTTGCTCCCACAACAAAAAAAACTTTCTTACTTAACCTTTCTTTAAACTACATACAAAGGGTCGGCGTGGTGTACTGGTTAGTGCCCTTGGCTGGTCAGAACACTGCAGGATTAATTCCCGTCCGGGCATAATAAGTTCAAATGAACTTCTGGCCTATGACGCTAAACTAAAGGTGAAAACCAGAGTTACTAAAATCACCAACCGTACTATCGGGTAACTTGCAACCGCTATTTTTATTCTTATAATAAATAGCATATGCTATTTAAATTTCATAATTCTTATCAAAACTGGCTTCGAATATAATAAGCCTAGGGCTTTGGAAGCAGGATAAAAGTAGGTATGCAACTATATAGTACTTGATTTAAAGCTTCCATTTGAAAAGGGATTGCTACAGGAAGGAAGATTTACAGCATTAAGATAAAACATATTATTATACAATATGGCTTAATAAAAAAAGACCAGTTTAGAATAACACAAAGAAACAGACTTATTATGTATTTGAAAATATTTGCAGAATATTTTACAAGATTTATTTTAATAATACTTAAACCAAAGTCTTACCTTTTGTTTCTCAGTGTGTATGTTTATATTGCAATGTTCATGAGGTGTATGTGTGATGACACCATGTTTAGCGATGGGTTTTATTGGTTTAATGTGTTTACTTTTATTTAAATATGTGTTTAATGCATTAACACGCTTATACTCACATGCTGGATGAATCGGTTTAAAGCATTTTCTTAAATGTTTATAATTTTTACGTTTTCGTGTGGTTCTTCCTTTTATCGATGCTTGGGAAGCAGAGCTTGCTTCTGATGAGCTTGCTGACGTTGAAGATGACATTGATGTTGACGAAAGTTTCGGTGTTAATAATTTTCGTCCTTCAATATCAAGTTTAATGACATGCTAAAAATGAACAATGACTACAATGTTTATCTTTTGTTTACAGTAAAGAAACACTGATGTTTTACGAAATTCCATGTTTTCATAGCGAAAACAAAAAAAATTTTTGTAACATGTAAAAAATTGAATAATAAAAACATTTCGCCATATGGTATCGATATATAAAAAACAACCAAATCAATATAATATATTAAAAATGTAGAAGCTTTTCGCTACACATGTATCATTAGTACAATAAATGAAATCTTAAAATCAAAAAACGTATTTACAAAATTAAATCAAAGTTGCTATAGCTACAGTTGTTAAATTTGACTTCATATATAAAACATTAAAACGTTTAAACCAAAACGTTAGAATGTTTAAAATGTTTAAAACGTTTAAACTTAATTCTATAAACGTTATGTAGATGACTGTTTTAATGTTAGATTCAAAGACAAGCCAGATGATCTTTTGCATGCATTGAATAATTACCATCTGAAAATGAAATTTACTGTGGAAATAAATCCAAAAAAGTTTTTAGATACTCAAATTGTCATGAACAATGAATTAATTACAACTAGTGTTAACAGAAATGAAAGAAAATTACCAGTGCCTTTTGACTTGGATGTTCCAAAGAAATACAAAAGAAATGCTATAAATGGTGAACTTCACAGAGCGTTGAAAATAGCATCAAATTTTTATGATGGAATGGTGATCATAAGAAGGAAATACCAAAACGCAAATTTTCCACTGAGTTTTATTAACTCAGTGTTCTCTGAATTTAAAAAGAAACACCAAAATGAAGAAGACATGTTCGATGAATATCTTATTCCACCTAACTTCTTTGAAATCTCTAAAAATCATGTACATGTAGAGTTACCGTTTTGTATTACAAATGAAGAACTTTGAAAATCTTTTTTCAAGAACTTCCATCTGTACACCAATGAAAGATATTCATTATCAGTTAAATGGGTGACTCGCAACATCAAGACAATTTTTCCTTTGAAAGATGGACATTCCTACCGCACACATGCCATTTATGAAGCATGTTGCTCATGTGGAGAAAACTATATAGGCGAAACTAAAAGAAACCTCACTATCAGACAGACAGAACTTTTAGATGTAAAGTCTGAAAAAACAGAAGTTACCAAACATCTCAAGAAATTTAAAAACCACACCTTTCATTTTAATGTAATCAGAAAAGCGCCTGTTAAATATTCATTAAAACGTATCTTGGAGTCCTTTCACATTACAACTAAGCGACCAACTTTGAATGAACAAATAGATAGCAATCAGTTAATGCTGGCAAATTTATGGCCATAATAATCTAATTTTAATCATATTTAATGTTTTATATGAAGTCAAATTTAACAATTGTAGCTATAGCATTTTGATGTTATTTTGTAAATAAGTTTTTTGATTTGAAGATTTAATTTATTGTACTGATGATGCATGTGTAGCAAAAAGCTTCTACATTTTTAATATATTTTATTGATTAAAATATTTTCTATATAAAAAATTGAATTTTTTTCTGTTTTGGTACAAAAGTAATTTTTAAGAGGGAACTGATAGTTAGAAAAATTCAAAACAATTACTGTATTGCTACGAGAAAAGTTACCTCCTCTTTTTTCTTCACATTTACTTCATTTGTCGTTTTTGTTATGTTATTTTCACATGAGGAACATATTTGTTTTGAATTATCTTTAGGAAGATTGCAATTTATACAATAACTCTACAAAAAATGTATCAAAATGATCAACTACTGCTACAAAAAAAAAAAAAAAAAAAAAAAACAGTATACATCTGCTAATTCCAATGCTGCTTAATTTGATCTTTCAATATTTCTAACAAAATTTTAAGTCCATCAAAATTGCATCTGTAAGAAACTTCAACAATAGTATTTAAGAAATATTAACGTGCCCACAAAATTGCTTAAATAGGGAAGAGCTTGAGCAAACTTCATAGTAATAAGTTAAAAGGTTAATATGCCAACCATGTTAAAGACCAAGCAGAAAAAATTAATCTTATTTGGTCAAAGTATGATGTTACTGATGATGCTATAACCTGATATCTGTCCTTCAGTGTTGTTTTTGGCAAATCCAAGGAAGATGCAATCTCTTCTTCTATGACGATCTTTTGTTTAAATTTATATAACTGAAAAATTACAAATATGATTATGATTAGTTATCTAATGATAATGGCTAAGTTAATTTTGATGATGGTAATTTTGATAATTGATAAATGATCAATGAGTATACAAGGACTCTAAAAGGTTTCCAAACTAGACATACCAAAAATAAGAAACGTGTGTATCTAAGAACATTTATGGAAGAAGTTTAGATAGGACACTTTTTTGCAATGGTTTACAGCATATTGACAGCCTTCGAATTTCAGATATCTTTGCCTCAGCAAAACAATCCTAACATTGCAGAGGCAATAGAAAAAATGCAGTGTACATTGAAGTCTGCCTTGACAATAACGTCAACATTGCTGAGTGTCGAGACAAATTTCGAAGGCTGATTGATAAAGGATAAAGATTGGTTATGTAAGCCATGCTTATAAATCTTTTTACATTGTATACACCAATTAGAATAAGCATTACTCAAATGGGAAATCAATATTTTTTTTCTTTGATTTACACAAAAATTACTTGAATATTAACAAACCATGAAATCCTTAGAAGTGAATTCACAAAATAGATAAATAAATTTTAGAAACTAGCTCACAGTTATTGAAAAGACTCAAGACTATTATCCCAACTTAGAGGGTTTTTTTTCAATCACAGCAGCAATAACATATCAAACAGGTTCTACAGTGTGGGCAAAAAAAAGGTGAAATTTTTTCAAGTCTCATTAAAAGCTCAAAAGTTTATATTTACTTTATTTTTTGCACCAAACAAAAGTGCAGGAGATTTTCTTTTCATTGATATATAGTTTGCATGGAATAACTTTCCCAATCTAATATACTTTGAAAAAGAAATTAGATTTGCTTTTTCAAATGGTAATTTTTTATGGCAGATTTTACTTGAAAATCAAATTCAAACAGTCAAGCCTTTTTCAGGATTGTCTTGTCTTTTTTGTTGCGTGTTTTGCTCACTTTCGCAGACATTTTTTTAAGTTGTGTCTTCTGTATTCTTGTCAAAAAATATTTAGTGAGTGAAGGTGCATCCAGGTAAAATAGGTCAAAGGAAAACATACTGAACAATTATTTTAACATTTTTGACGTCTTTTTTCACATTTTTAAATTTTATTTAATTAATTTTAATGTATATTTCCTAAAGTCATACATTCTGTTTATAAATTTTTTGGTTTCAAAGTTGATAAGAAAAAAAACTTTGATATCTTTTAATGTTATTTTTAAAAAAAAAAAAAAACTAAAAATTAAGCGTTTGGCTAAAGTTTGAAGAATGTCACTTTTTTTTTGCCCACCCTGTAAATCATATAAATAAAGTTATAAATCAGCATTGAGAAAAACAGTAGAAATCAGAACAAAGGTTCAGAGAACTTCTCGAAAATTTTCTTTGAGTTTCTTTGAACTAGCAAGAGTTCAGTAAAAAATCTCAGCAAGAATAAAAGATACCTCCTCTTCTTCATCTTCCCCTTCGCCTTCTCGAAATTCAACTTCCGCAATGATATAATCTTTATCTATGCCAAACATTTTACCTAGGAGAAAAAAGTCGTACGATGCCATCAATACTGACTAAAGCTGGAATTCCTATAAAAAGTATTGCAAAGATGACAAAAAAAGTTCCTGCTATATTCTCAGTTATACAGTAGCGAAAATTCACAATAATCTCAGCCCTTAATTTTCAACTTCACAGGCAACAGCAAAAGAATTGTTGCTGCAAATGGTCATTTCCGTAAAGTCGATGGCAACTTTTGGTTAGTAAATTTTACGCTTCTATTTTTTATAAGAAAAGTTTTGTAAGAACATGAACTTCAAGTTTACAAAAACAAGGAAATAGCAAGTTGAAGCTTAAAGATGGACAATCAATTTAAAGATCCATATTTATATCGAAACAAATTCTAAAACAACAAAACTATATTTATAGTTACACCTGAAACATTTGGCCGATGGCAATTTTTTTGCTGCCGCAAACCAATATCTTTGAAGATGCGATGGCAAATATGGTGGCAATTGGTTTTTGCTGCTGCGAAAATTAAGGGTTGCATCTAGTGAATGGTTTCTGTTTTTTAACTGGTAATTCACAATGCTTTATACTGAGCTATGCGAAACTAAATTTTATTTCTCAATAATGTGAGGCTTTCGAAATGTTTCATAACTTGTAAAGAAAGTTTACAGCTAGTTCAAAAATTTTACATAATCAAGCTTTATTAATTGCAGCTAAAAGGAGCTCCAACTTTCATATTTAAACTAGAGCAAAACATATAAAATCGACTTTAAAGTTTCCAATTCATGCAAGGAAAATAATTTGATAGTAGACCTTTTCCCTGGTAATAAGTTCTGTAATGTGAAAATATATCATGGTTTAGGTTTGTGATGGTAGATCTAAGTTTTAGTATAAAAACTTATCCCCTGGCCAAACAATTGTATAGTAGCAAGTATTTATATAGAATTATGATCAGAATCAGGTTCTTCAAGCTAGTAATAATCAATTACTTGATTTTGATTTTATTTTAGTAATTTTTCCCATATTATATTACTTTCTTTTGCACATGTTAACATAGATATTAACACTGAATGTTTTAAAATATTTATTTAGAGCTACTAATGGATCTAAAAGAGTACAAATGAACAGAAAAGAATAATTATTTTGAGAATAAATATCTTAACCCTTAAAGGACCATTCTTGGAACCAGAACGCGCCTGCTCCAGGCCTCTCTTGAAGGAAATTGGATGCTTTTTCTAATGAGACCGAAATCAGCCTCTGGGAGGCTTTAGTTCCTGAGATACAGCAAATTTTGTTCGTAAAATATTTCCTCTGCAAAATCCACATTTTCAAAAGCGGCTGGCACTGTAAGGGTTTCAAAGGCTGAGTGAGTGCTAAGTTACATCTCAAAATAATCTTCAAATCTCTTTATGCATAATTTCAATGGCAAAAGTATCTAATACCTGAAAACTTCATAACTTCTCTATTTCTTGGATGAAAGATTAAGATTCACATAGTTCAGTATAAAGCATTGTGAAATACTTTAACCAGTTATAAAACTTCTTATAAAAATGTAAAGTAAATTAATCTTTAGTTTTTTGTGTGTCAGAAATTTAGAGTATGATCAAGAAAGATTTCTAACTAATCATTTTGTGTTTCTATCTCTAAGTTATTGCTTGTTTTTTGATAAATTCCACCCCAATGAATCCATACAAATTATTGCAAAGCACATGTTCACTGAAAATTGATTGCAACACGGAAAAAGAGTATACTTGCTTTACTAAGTATGTAGTACTAAAAAAACATCCTCAATATTTGGGACAAGAAGAGGAATGGAAAAAAGACAAGTACAATTCAAAAGCTAGTAGCAGCTTTTTATGACTAAATCAGGGAAATTAGAACTTTCACGGTCTTATTGAGTAAACTTTTTTCTCGATAAATTTCAGGCATAAAGGAAGTTCTCCATACCAAAGATTTTTTTTCTACCAAGATATTTTTCAAATATATTACAGAATGTTAAAAATAAACCATTGGCTAAAGTACACCACTTCTTAATTAAAAAGAGAGCTCACCTTTTGGGCAAAAGCTAGTCTGGAAGACCATATTCTCAATATTTTTTGACTATCATTGTATGATCACAATGTGAAAGCCAGGATTTGAAAAATTTCAGCAATTTTCAAATAACATTCCATTGGGAAATTGCAGACAGTTCAAGTTTGATTCATGCATTTCACAATGCAAGTACTTTAAAGCATTAAATTAGCATTATTAGTAAAGGTCTACTATTGCTTTCCACAATAATGTCCAAGAGTTAAGAGCTGTTGGGAAAACAGTGAAAACGCTGAAAATAAGAACATAGCTTACACCCTGGATCGCTTCTATTTTTAATCTACTTTTTTTCAATTTTTAGAAATTTTTTTCATTTGCAGCCTTCACTCATTTAATTCATGATTCGAGAGTAAACTGGATAAAGTTTTCTTTGTTCCTGAAAAGTTATCAAACACCCATAGAAAGTACAAAATTATACCAGAGAAGCATTTTAACTACGCCAGTTAAACAACTCAATTTTCTGTTGATAAATGAAAAAAAAGCAAATTTGACAACAGGCACCCAACAATTAAGTGCTTAGCTAAAAAATGTCTTTACCCCAGAACCGAATAGCTGCTATTGGGTAAACGAACACAAGTTGTTTCATCGAAAGAATGATCTTTTGCATCTCTTCTCTTCCCAGACCAACAGAAGCTTGCTCAAACAAGAATGCGTTGTATTGACAGTTTGGTAAAGGGATTTCAAATTCTTCTTCAGTTTCCCCACCTTCACCAACATCTTCCTCTTTACGTTTCTAAAATAAATTTGGAAGAAATTGGATATAAAGTAGAAACACATGTATGATGGTTCTGTCTGACATATATCTGAAAGAACTGTCTGACATCCAAAAAATTCAGGAATAGAATGCATTTGTCAAGCAGAACAGAAAACTTAATATCTGACATATTTCTATTTTGTAGTATAGATTCAGTAAGAAAATAGCTTAGAGGTTTATGAAAAACAGGTAGTGGTAAAACAATTGTTTGAACGTTTGCATGCAAATGTTTTAATGTCTTTAATGTCTTTATGTTGCTACATTTTCTTCCCAATATCTAACATAGATCGTAATTAAACCGGTGTTGTATAACATGTAAAAGAAAACTGCTACAAACCTCAAACAATTCCATTTGGGTATTGATATATGTAAGATCGCTTTTACTTAGCATATTAGCCTAAAAAGAAATAAAAAAAAACATGATTAAATATCAAAGTATTGCATGGCTAAAGAAAAATAACAGAAAGCTTCCACTTACAGCTTTTTTGTTCTTTTCCGTAGAGCTTTTTATATAGCCTTCAATCAGTTCTTTAAAAAACATAAAAAAATAGATTAAATACAAATAATATTAGAGAGGCACAAAAGTTATAGGCAAATCATATGCATTCAATGAAGAATTATTGATGCCATTTCTTTTTGCAGTGAAATTTGACAGTGTCTTAGCAAATTCCAAATTCATGTCTTAGCAATATCCTACAGTATCTCTTGTCTTCTAACTTGTTGCGAACTTGATGACAGAAAGATCGATTGGTGTTAGAGTAATTCATACCGAGAGAATTGTCTGGTCTTTCATCAAGTAAGCTATTGATCATACCGCTGATGCTGTCGTAACTAAAAAGAAAAGTATGGATTCAGACACTAATTAAGGAAAAACCGTACGGAAATAATTTTCTAATTTTGATTCATTAGACTGTGGCACAGCAGAAGCGACATATTTCCTATATCCAAATAAGCTTGGAGGTTTGGTATAAAAATTGAAATTAGAAAAAATTAATTTCATGACACCAAAAATAAGTCGCAAAAACAAAAGAATTATAAATGTTAATTTTTGAGAAAGATAAAACGTAAAATTAAACCTTTCCTTTCTCAATTACTGTTCAAAACAAGTGTGAATCTGCTAAAAAAACTCTATTTTCACAATCACAAAAAATTGTAAAACAATATTTGTTATGTCATTAGCAATGTTGACAATATAAATTTTTTATTAATTGTACCTAGATAATTACGTTACTTTATTTTAGATAATTTAGATATTTTTTGTGATGAGTCAGAGAGAGAGAATTTTGTTACAAGAGAAAGAGTCAAGTTTCTCGAGCGTCATTAATTTTAGTTTCTCTAAGAGTTATTTCTGCGTCTTTTGTCATTGGTTGAGAGCAGCCTACTCGTAGTCCACTTGTCATTCCTCACAGCACTTGCATGTGGATACTATAGTGAGTTCATTTCTTCTTATCCTTTATTTACGTGTTGCCAAAATTACGTGCGTATACGTAGTGTTTATTTTTTATTTAATTGTAGCCTTGAACAGTTACAAATATTGTGTTCATGAGCAGATCTATTACGTATTGCTGTGCCCTGTCTCTCGTCCAAACAATATTCATCTGCACTAAGGGGCAAAACTAACTAAATAAATATTTTTTAAAAACACCAAAGAAACTTACACATTTTTCTCATCAGTTGGTTTCTTAATTAAAGTCTTCGCATTATAAATTTCTTCCTCCATATCAATTTCAACCATTTTGACTTTTTCTTTATTAATAAAAAAATGTAATTCTTCTGTTTCTAAAATACGCAATAAAAACTTGATAAAACTTCATACATCTAGAAAGTAAGATGACAACAGAAAACCCAAAACAATAAAGAGAAATTAAGAAAATTAAGATTCTAATAATTCTAGAAATTGAGGATAGGGTAGAGGTATCAGCCTGTTAGCTAGTGTAAATAGATGCCATTTTCCAATAGAAGTATGGACATTTTTTCCAATCTACTCTTTGTCACAAGTATCTTTTTAAGTGATACTACTATTGCCAGGTGACCAGTGTAATATAGCTCGGGTAAGTGCAGTCCTTTAGAAAGACCATTGTTGGTTGAACTAACCTAATAGCTTCCTCAATTTGCCAAAATATTTCTGAAAAGGATAGTTTTTTGGTTTTTATTGATAACATTCCCTGAGAATTAAATCTATAATGGGCATTCAGGGTATGAAGAAATTTGAAGACTTGAAGAACCAGACTTTGAAGAAAGTTGGTGGTTAATAAAATTGAGAATTTGCCTCTAAATAGTGGATTAAAAATTGCTTTTCAATATGGCTGGTTTGCTAAAAAAATTTTTTCTTCTAAAAGTTTTAATTTGGCTATTTTAGCAATTTTGAAAGGATTCTAATTGCAATGTTTTTTCCAATATGTTTTTTGTTACAAGTTCATTTTTGATAAAGACATTTTGGTTTTTAAACAAACAAAAAACAAATGCCATAAAAGTTAAGGCAGAATACTCGGGTTGTCACAGTCAATAAACGAAACAAACAGACAAAAAGAAATAAGCATTATAAAGCCACCAGTGTTCTAGCGAAGATATTTTCCCACCAGCGTAGTGATACTAGCAAGGAAACATTTAATTTTTAGAGAAAAAATGTTGCCTGCGATGGTTTGGCGGTGAAGAGCATTTTTGGATCTGATCGCCCTTTTCCATAAAACGAAAACACATAATAAGAAATTTTTTGCATAACAATTCAATTAAAAGTAGAGGGTAGTGCAATTGAAAAACTGAAGGGTAGTTCTGTATGAAAAATACTTTTTTCTATGTCCTCTACAGGTGCAAGAAAGCATAGTTACAAAAATTCAGCTTCAGAAAAAAGTGAATCATTAAAATTTTCTGTGCAGTGGAAAAGAAATGTTACATAACACTATGATTTTTTGGCGTAGCGGTGACATATACTGAAACTGTGTGCTAGAACACTGGCCAAGATAATCTTGGCATTTTGGTTTATTAAAAGTCATAAATGAAGCAAAAATTCAAGAATTACATGCTATATATAAAAGCTATGATAAACTGGCAGCTTTGGTGTTTAGTTACTATCAACATGTCCATAATCTTAAAAAATAACATGATAGATATATAATAAACATTTTATAAAGAAAATAAGAAACAAAAAGGGGGGAATAAAGAAGACAGAGAATATTGAAACAATATTTTTGTTTAAAGAATGAAAAAGAAACATATTTTAAAGATTTTTAATGGTATTTCCATTTGTATTCATGGCTTGGGAAATTAGTTTACTTTGTGCTATTGGAAAAGCAGTCATATCACTGAAAATTTCCTTCTAGCTTACACTCTAGCTTTTCCTAATTTTTCTAGCTAACACAAAAAGCTCTCTTGGGAAAGGAAAAATAATTAGCTTTAATTAATGTTTCAGTTTTTTGGCTACATAAATTTTGAAAATTCTCTGAAAAAAAATTCAAGAGAAAAAGATTTTGTGATAGCTAAAAAAAAGACTTGAAAAATCTACTACTAAAACGATTTATAAATTAGGCCATTGCATTCAAGGTACGATTCTTAATTCCAGATAATCATACAAAACTCAATCTTCTTGATAAAAACAGACCTAACCAAAATTATGTCCACAAAACACTGGAATGCAAAGATGTTTTAGCATTCAGCTACCAAGGTTATTTTCAAGCACTTTACTACTACCCTTTAACAGCACTTAAAGGGATTCTGAGGTGAAAATATAAGTTGGGTTCATATGAAAGAGGAGAAAAAATGATGAACACCACTTTTTATTTCATCTCAATCCGACTTTTGGTTCTTGAGATATTTGATCTTAAAGATTTGTCACTTAGGGAATTTCCCTAAATAGTTGAAGAATTTGTGATATCATCTAGTGTATAGAAAAATTGCCCCAATCTTGGATGTTGAATATCTGTCGTTACAGTGTAATTTCATACATGAAAATTTATACACAATTTGTACACATTAAGAAAAATTCAATTACAAAAAAACTTTTCAAAAATAATATTTTCTTCACTAGTTCCAGGCCCTTTTTCGTTTTAGGTTCTAGTTCAATATTTACCCAACAAACAATTATTAGAATAAGAAGCAATTATTAGAAATATTTCGAACTTGCCAAAACAATTTCAAGCTAAATGTGATATTTAGATCATCGAACAGAATCAAGAATGCCTTTTCATTCAAGGATCAATTACCCGTTCATATGAACTCGAAAGTAATTTA
>JANSTP010048344.1:0-14444 GCA_025330745.1 Cladonema radiatum
ATCCCCCCCCCCCCCCCCCCAAAAAAATAAAATAAAATAGACATAAAAATAAAAAACTTTGTTTCTAAAAAATTACAAAAGCAATAGACATGAAATTTTCATTGTGTGTCTAATACTTGACTGTGCATCTTCTAAAAAAAATTTTGACCAAATCCATGACCCTTTCCCTGACCACGCCCTCTCTTTCAGACGTGGGTGTAACAATTATTGACCAATGAAAATCTCTTTCATCTTATGTTGGAACTTCTCAGAATTGTAAACCTTGAAGTGACTAAGATATGTCAACGTCACTATGACATCATCAATGTCAAAAAGTCATCAGTTTTAGCTGTCGTCGTCTTTGTTGCAAATACGGCTTTTTTGGGTTTTTATAGAAACCCAATATTTCATTAGAATGTCAAAATTACAAACTTGCTGCAAAGTTTTATTCGAATATCAGCAGTATGTCTTGAGATAGAGCTATTTGACCCTTTTTTATTTTTGTCCTTTTTGGCACCCAATATAGGGCATTAAACGGGTGAAAAACGAAAAACTTTGATACGTTCCCAAAACTCCATTATGTAAAGTCAAAGTTTTAATATAATACATTTTTAAGATAATACGTTTTATTAAATATTAAACTGGTTTCCTCAAAAAACGCCAAAAATAGGACTGAAAAACGTCAATTTTTGATGTTTTAGATGAAGTCATCACATGGTCAAGTGACTTTTGGGGTCAAATTTTTTATTTTTTGGAACTTCACATGGTATTTTATATTTAAGGTAAGTTTCATCGAATTTTGTTGAGAATTGGCGATTTAAGCCTGGGGAGATAATTTTACCCCCTCCCAACCTTCTAACGTCCACCAAAAGGCCCAACCAGAGTACAGTTCAGGGTCCAAATTGTAATGTTCCATCCCTGGGGGGTTGGTGGAAATTTAGTATGTGATTAATAGGGGATAAACACACATCTCCTTAAAATTTCAGCTTGATACCTTTTTTTGAGTTTTTCACTATTTTGGGGGCAAATCCTCTGACTGATTGAACAAGCGAACGTTATTGGCTTTTACCAATTCTTTTATCTTAATTTGTAAATCTGGAAAATTCAAATTCCATGTGAAAGGAAAAATGATCTAATTAACAAGAACCCTCTGAAGCTTTTCCAAGATAAATACAATTGACTATTAAGGGCAGGTAACTATTAGTAAATAACTATACTAAAGCAAAATGGCAGAAAGTAAAAAATTGGAGTTGATTATTGCTTAGCTTTTCCTTCTCCAAAAAAAAATTCAGCGCTGACTAAAAAACAATCTTGGCTAATGTTGAAAATCAATCTCTGCCACTCTCAGTTTTTCTTCAATGAGTCTCTCCTTGCTGCTGCTCAATGTTTTAACACTTCGGTTACTTTTGCTGCTCTTCCTGCTCTTGCTGCTTCATTTTATGAGATCCATTTACGTTGACACATGAAATCGACATAACTTTATTACAAATTATGTAACTGTTATGTAAAGTAATTTATAACAGAAAGAATTCATCACTTTTACATAACTTTAATTTTATTCAGATTTTCTGGCTTGGACAACTGCCAAATTCCAATGGCGATTGATGAATAGCTTTATTTTCAGACAAAATAACTGAAATTTAGGTTTAGGGATTTTCATCATTCTAAAAGACACTCTAAAGGACAGTCTCTTTAGACAATAACCTTTCCCTATAACTCTATTTTATTACTTATTATTAATCCCATTCTATCTATATGAAAACTAAAAATTTTAAAAAATGAATCGAGATTTGAGATTTTAAAAAATTCAGTAAAAAACATCTTTGTAACATTTGATTTATAATGACTATTATTAAGGAAGAAAAAAATATCAGAATTTAGGACTAGTCATTGCAGGATCAAATTAGAAATATCTCCCAAGATGTCAAAAACTGAAAAAACAGATGAAATTTCAATAACTTTAAGTTACGCTGCATCTTTTAGCACAAGAAAAAGATTATTTTCAAATGTCAATAACAAGTACCCTATGCAAGTAATAAGTCAAGTACTTAAGCAAGTACTAACTAAATACTGACTTTTATCAAACTCTGTACTTTTTATGTGATCTTGACTTTATTCCATGCAATATTAACATATTCAAAGATTCTTTTCTAAAAGATACTTGTTAGTGAGATTACAAATTCTTCGACTCTGTTACTTTTACTTTTAATTTACTCCATGTCATTTTGGTCAATGCCAATTGATTTGGATATATCAAGCCAATCTGAACTTGATTCTTCTATTTTGTCCACTACATCTTGTAATAATTCCATCATCTGCAATTTATTGAAAACAAATCAAAAAAAGCATTTATCAAAAATTTATTCAAAGTGTGAACAAGCAAAAGTAGATATTCTTGTAGACAGGCAAAATAAACAAGAAAGCTATCAGCTTTACAAACTTCCCTAAACTTATACTTTTTTAGTCACAAATATTGTAAAATTGTTGATAAACAAATTGAGAGGAACTTTGTTAATAAAAAGGAAAAACTGAAAAAAGGCAATAATGATGTACAAAGTAACATTTAAAGTGGTTAAATGCCAGCACTACATGCTTATCCTACAACCCAGGGTTTGAATTATGGTTTCAAAACCATTTAGCAGTTTTTCAGTAAAAAGAGATTTTGGTGTACAAAAAGCAACTTTTCCCAATATATTTTTGAAAAACCATTCAGCGAAAATGAAAATCATTTAGCATTTTTCAAAATTGCACCCTATAATTCAAGCACTGTTACCAACACCATTTATTCTCTATTAATCTTTTCCAGTAAGAGTTTGATTTAAGAAGTGATATCCAACACATATTCAATATTCACCAGTGTAATTATTTTATTCTATCAATAATAAAACTTAGAATTTTTAAGCAACGAAACTATTGTACGTATATATTGTTTCATCAAACTTGATACAATAAAGGCTCTTAATTAGCAAAGGTGATAAAGGACACATCCATTTGTCAGTCGTAGATCAACTCCCCTGATATGAGAATGGATGCAAACTAAAGGAAATCAAATGTTCTTTCAGAGGAGGATGGAATTTTTGGGAGGGCTTCTTGAGATAGGGGACATTGTATGCAGGGATTTCTTCTTTTCAAAATCCTGTAATAAAGGAAAATGTTTGTCTATTAAAGGTTACTTCAGAAAATGATACTACATATCACATAATTAAAATAGTTTCCACTCTGCAACACTAGATGATTAAAGATGACAGAGATAAAATAATATATGTTAAAAGCGTAGAGAGCGTCTTTTTATGGAAGTGAGCACTTCTTATTTGGAAAACGAAAACAAAGTCGAAGATTTTCATTGGCTGAAAACTCTTCAAAGAGAAAACCAATCAGAAAATGCCAAAACTTTTTGGAGTGAAACCATTCTAATGTTCCTGACATTTCCCGTAATATCTTTTTGTATAGAAAACAGCGAATAACTGCAATAGGAAAATCTTGCCTAGAACTACGCCATTACTTTCTTTTCAGTGACCAAACTTTTCAGGTACACATATACTTTAAATGCTTCTGAACATTTTTAGTTCATTTTTTACAGTTGCTTGCCATGGCAACAACCTATAACTCCTTGAAAGGTTAATTTTCGAAAAATTTTATAACTTAATCTATATTTTGTCTTTACTAATCAAACTTGGTACACTTATACTTCGAATGGTTCTACAGATATTAGCGTAATTTTGATGGTTAGTTGCTATGGCAACGGCCAATAATGGAAATTAAATTATGTTTGGAAATTATGTTTGAAGATATACTATGAATTTACGGCAAATCACCCCAGAAGAGCTATATACATAAAAAACAAAAAAAATTAAGATTGTCTATGGAAGGAGAATTTCTGGCTCTATACAGAGATACAAAAATGAGAAAATAAAAATTTTAATGGTTTTTTACCTGCTGGTAACCTTCAGCTAAGATGTTCAGTACCCTCTCAACGTTTTATTGGGAAAAGGGTGGTGAAAAGGTTTTAGAGGTATCCTGACCACAAAATCAAGTGACAGTGTCATCATTTTAACAAAAATCTGGACTTCTAAAGGAACTATTGATTAAATTTGATATTTTCAGCTGAATCATGAAGTTCTACATCAATTTTAAAGTAATCAACTCCTATTGAAAAATTTTTGATTTTGATTTTTGGGACCCAATTTCGTCATAACAAAAAAAAGATGACAACATCAATTTTTTGGTCAAACGAAGATGTCAAGGTAGCAAATAAATTGAAGTTTTATTGGTCCAAGTTTAATTGCAATTGGTTAAATATAACCGGATTTACAAGCAGTCAAGTCAAAAGCAGACAAAAACGTACTCCCCATTCCCTTGCTTGTCCCAAGTTCGAAAAAGCCAGCCTCAGATAGGACTAAGGATATACAGAAAGTTTTTGAATGATATTTTAATATGTACAGTATTGATGCTCTGTTGATTTAGGTTCATTAAAGGGGGGATTTATTTGAAGCAGTACGGTCTGTAGATTCCATTTTTGTCTGCTTTGTTAAGTTAAATACTCTTTTCTCCAGTGTGAGCAAAATTCATAATGGTGTGCTGTATATGTATCAATCTTTCTCAACAATGAATATCTGCTAGTTAAAGTTTTCCAAGTTGTTGTGATATTACCTTCGACTTCATTGTCAATAAGCTTGATGCTGGAATTGGTTGATGACGGTTGATTGATGGTCCTGAGTGTAAAGCAGCCTCTGTTTCTTTGAGCAATGTAGCCAGACGTGGTGTTGACACTTCAATATTTTCTTTACAGATCGGAATTGTCACTTCCAAACGCTATCTATGTAAATTCCTACTGGTGGAATTCTTTTTTATATGATCAAATCTGTTTGTTGATCTTGCGAAAAACTGAATATCTTTCATTCAACAATTAAGTTTTGATCTCAAATCTTTGTCAACTCTTGCAAATTTGTACCATTATAGGAGTACATAGTGCCAACAGGTTCTCTCCTTGTGAAGAATCAGTGCAAATACTTGGTGAATGAATCAGTCTCCAAACTATTGATGACTTTAATATTAACAGCACGACATGATAAATATGTGAACATGCAGCTATACGTTTTGGACTAAATACATCAGCTCGACTATATGTGAATGGAGGCAATATGTTAACTGTTTCTGCTGGAAGATCTGTGATCTTTTTCTCTCTAAGTTTTCCTTTCAGTTATCAAAACTGCAAATTGCAAGGGCTCATTTGTGTATGATTCTTCTTGTGAGGGATTCTGCACTGTTTACCCAAAAACCACTACGGCTATATTCATTTAACGCAACTCCTCTTCCACTATCACCAGATTTCTTATAACAATCTTCAAGGATTCCCTTTAAAATTCTTGAATTCTTCCGAAGAATAACTGAACAAAAAAGATTGAAATCAATTGTTGACTTGTGAAGCCTTCTACCAACTCGAATTATACCTTCTTCATTAAAAAAGGATCCAAACCATGAGTGCACTGCCAGTTGGCAAACGCTTTAATGTATTCTTTTTACTTAGCATTTTTAAATGCAAGGAACAATTTTGAGTTTGCAACATTGTAACAATACATTTTGTTGTCTCTTACATTTCCTGGACACTGAATTTGTAGATTGGGTCTGACAGTGGCACTGCCTTAAAGCAAAAATCCCTTAAAGCAGACATGTCCTTTAGATTGGCAAAAGTCTTTGTTCCTCAATATTCAAAATTCATAATAAACATTTATGAAAAACCTCCCTGAAACAGACACCTTTCTAAATTGGACAAAATCTCTGGCCAAGTAAGTGTAACGCTTCAGCGTCTTGCAACGCAGCGTGCAGCTAGTAAATCATTACTGATTAAAAAGACATTTAACTGGATTAGATTTATTTTTCTTAGCTGTCTATCACACATGACTTAAAAGATAGAATATATAAAAAGGTTATAGTTTTTAGATATAATTTGGCAAAAGCCTTATTACAAAGTATCTATCATATGTGTTAAGAATTATAATTGGTACATTATTGGTAGGTTGTCATAATGGATGAAAACTCTCTTCAAACATTATACGGCACCAATAATTTTACAAACATTTTACAACCCTTCTGGAGATTTTTTTTTTTTTTTGCTTTGATGTTGAGAACTGAAACAGGAATAATATTTGATAGAAAAGTTATGTTGTGAAAATAATGCTTTTTAAATTAATTAATTATTTCTATTTAGTAACTTAATATCATAGATATTAATAGAATCTCTAGATAGGATAAAGTATCGAAAAAAGTGTCGTTTCTATAACAATTATGAAATGGTCCGAGATTTGAAAAAATGTCAGAACACTTGAGAATGATTCAAAGCTTAAAATAGTGAATCCATAGCCATAAAAGAATTGTAATTTTGTGTGATTATGGTGAATCATTTGCTGATTGGAAAAAAAATAGTGATATAAAACATATAAAAGTTATAGATTAGCTTATAGTTGGCAAAAAAGAGACATTACAATATCAATAAAGTCACATATCTTAAAGTGCATGCACTAAAGCAGTATCTAACACATTTTTTCGTGATTAGAAACTGATTTATCAGCAAATTTACTTTGAAAAGCATTTAAACCATTGTAAATATCCAAGGAAATATATTGTAAAGTAAGAAATTTTAGCTTATCTACTCATCCTCATGATTCACTCTGGGAGTCATTCTCCAATATGAGTTGTGAGTGTGTCTCCAGCACAAAAGCGCTTATCTAGGTCTCGCACTTTGTACTTTTAAATTTGATTCTAAATGTACAACACTATCAGAGAGCAGCACTAACAACATGCGAACAACATGCTTTTCTATCATGTATTTCATTTCATTTTTTATACATTCCATTTTTACAAATTTAGTACTGTAAAATAATAGGCATTCTGATTAAAAAAAAATTCTTTAACCTCAATGCAAGGTGCCCATTCAAAGCTGAAATTCCTATCCACAGATTCTATTAATATCTATGCTTAATATAGTCGAACCTACAAAATGTAATAAAGTTTGAGTAAATAAAATATCCTTTCACACACATGTTACCTGCTTACGCAATTGCTTTTCCTAGTCAGGGTTCAAGGTTAACCTGGCTTGGTTTGCTATTTCAGAGTATTGAAAAACATAGAAAGTGGCGATTTTGGAGTCCTCATTCCCTAAAAATTTCTGAAACAACTACTGCTGCCATCAAGAAACATTCAGGGATACCAAATGTTTATATGAACAACCAAAAATTATAGAGACTTTTTTGTCAGCTAAATCAAAAGGTTGCTGATGTTATATCTTTTTGCCATGAAAAGTCTAATTTTAGACTTTAGACTTTTGCTGATTTTTGATTGTTGAACCTACTGCAATAATAAATCAAATAAATTTACTGATATCAATCAATATTAAATTCATAGCTCAGCAGAACACAATTTTCAGACAAGAATATTCGAAACTATTACTATTTTAGTTTCTTCTAGGTAAACGCTATATGAGTTTTAGACTAAATAATCTTTAATTACTGAATAACAGGCAGCAAAGAAAAAATCAAACCTACTTTACTGATTTTTGAGTTATGTTTCCTTTAACATTATCTTGTGAAAAAAGAGCTTCTTTCTTGCAGAATAAGGACAACCTATCAAAATTCTGGTTATATTTCAACTGCATAAAAGTAACATATTCTGAAGATTTCCACACCTGAATAATGTTGTTATCAAGTGAATCAAAGTGTTCATTGTTATAAAATAGATTCTTCATAAATGCCTGTTTTCTCTCCATCATGTTATCCGCAATTATATATAACTTTGCTGTTGCTCGACTAAAGCATTCAATAAGTCTATACCGTAGAAACTTTCATCCAAAGGGAACCATAAAAATGAAGTTTGGAAACTCATATCCTCGTACACTTGCATAATCAGTTAAAAGTACTTTGATTTGGGAATTTTTAAAAACTGTTCTATTTTGCTTGTCCAGACAAAGGAACTGCTATCAAGAAAACTATATACTGCATTGTATAAGTACTCATTGTAAGAACAAATGACATATCTATTTATTAAATCTTTATTCTTCAAGATATGCAAAAGTGTAAATGTATATGGATGATAATAACTAAGGAATATCTGATGAATCCTTATCAAAAAAGTAAACTTTAACTCGATCGGCTGCAATAGATGTGGAGTTGGTGTTGCTTTTATTATACTTAAAACTTATAACATTAGATCCTTTGTTGTATGTGTTTTTTTCCCTACCTTGTTCTTTGTCTACATATGTTCCATCAATTTCAAAACTGTTGTTGTGCCGAATTTTAACGACACTTGATGCAATGACTTTAGCTGTAGCATTTATAAAACTATTAATCTCTAAGGAATTACGCAAAGAGTAATCAAGATAATATAAAGGAAAAGATGTTGTCTCGCATAGATTTTGTTCTTGAAAGCCAATATCAAAAAAATCTCCATCGTCGCATTTTATCAGAATTTCTTCCATTGATTGTAGTGATATTGTAATATGTGAATCTTTTAGATATTTCAACAAGGCTTGCAGTCTTGATACCTGTTTGTAATCAATAAAAAATCCATTGAACTCGTAAACCAATACACTACAGTTGGTATATTCATCTCCAGATAAATTTCTCATGTAATTCAAAATAACAGATAATCTTGAGACTTTTTTGAAACCAACCAAATCTCCACTTTGGCAAATAAAAACATTATTGTCCGGATTTTTCTGCACATTCTTTTTCGTATAATCAACAAACTTTGTTGGCTGACCATTGCATATTAAGTATGCAATGAGAATCATTCATGTTATTAACGACATTTTCAAATCGTTTCAACAAAACCAAGCTTTTACCACTTCCGTATGCACCTTTCAGTAAAATGTGTTTGTTTGGTGAATGTAACGCTTCTTATGGAGCTGGAGTAATAAGAACAAGTTTTTTTGTTCATCCATTTGATCTTCACTATAAGTTGAAAAACTTGGTGGATCTTCACATTCTAGAGCCTCAAATGTAAACATGTTTTTTAATATTTTCTTGATCAGGTCAGTGCTGCTAATAGATTCTCTAGAATGTAATCTTTTTACACTTTGATTATAAAATTTACATATTTGATCGTACCATAATAAAGAACTTCCATCATTGCTAAAAATATCTTCATTAACATATAATCTGTTATCAGTGCCGGCTTTGCAAAATTCTGTTTTCCCCCAATAACCACAAACAATCACATTAATTTGTAAAATAATATTTGATTGAAGCTCTTTGTGGAGAATATTCGCAATTTGCATATTTGTTTCGGCCTGATATAAAGCATTACTTGTTCCTTTATTTGTTTTGGTAATATACAATACACTGTTTTTATTAGAAATGCAAACAAAAATAGTGATCAATAAAATCAGTCCTTGTAAACATGTCAGGTCTAAATAAACCAATATGTTTACTGTAATAATATCCTTTACAAACAAATCCATCATCTTTTCTTTTTACAAGAAATTTCTTCAAAGTGTTAAGTATAGGACACGGACACCAGTAAAATCAATAGCTCTTATTTTATTCAGCACAAGATAGGTATTCCAATAATCTTGTTGTGTTTCCATCCATTCTGATAATGTTTGGTATTCTTGAAATTGAAAATATTTTGTCACGACTGGAACTTTTATTCATATATCCTGTCTCTTTTGATTAACTAAATCAATACCACTAAAGTTGATTGGATGACCAAAATATAAGTAACTTTCTGATGACACCTTGTGACATAAATTTTTTTTTTAGACATAAAATAAGTCAACATTAACCCTATTTAGCCTGGGAATTTTTGTCCTCCACATGCCCGAGCTAGGTGATGAACCTGAACACCAGGAATGGAATGAAAGTTTGTTTAACTGGTCTAATCTAGGTGATTTTTAGACAATACCATGATTTGACTTTAAATTTCATATAATGTTTGAAGAATGATATCAAATTTTTTCTAATCATTTTTTTAAAGGACTTTCATTTATTCGAGTGAAAAAGAGCATGCAACACTACTTTCATACTATAGTAACATCCATAACTAATATAAAGTCACAATTTCCTCAAAACTTGAATATAGATCAAATTTGTATATTAAGTATTTACACTTTAAATACTGATACTGATTTAAAAATGCTAATTATTAAATTGTAATGTTACTGCATATCCTTTTCACAAAATGAGTTCTTATATTGAAAATCATCAAGGAGCTTATTGTAATTCAAAGCGCCAACTTATATTGCTATATTGCTGAATCGTGAGCACTTTCTTACTGTTAACATACTTTCTGCATAGAGCTTATCTGAAGGGGTTAACATCATGAATAAGGTGAAAGTAAAAAATTTTTTATCATGGAGCAAAAAACGTAAAAATTTCCAATCATGTACAGATAAAAACACACCCTTCTCACTAGAATAAATCAAACTTAAAGTCAAAATCTTTGATTTCATTGAAAAGTTGTAAATTCTCTCTTTTTATTTCTTCAATGACAACTTCTCCATCCTTGAAATGATTTAAATATTTACACCAAAACTCCCAAGATGTACTACTGTTCAATGTTTGTCGAACCCTCTTTATCAATTCCATATTTTTGTCTTTTATAAATGAAAAATCTTTATGTAATTGGTTTAGATATGGTGTATCAAATCCAAGTATCCGGCCAAATCGCCTCCATGTGATATTTTATTTGCTATTCCTTTCATCACAAAAAATTATATAACCTCCTGCTTAATCTATAAAATTGTAAATCAAGTAGAAACTATCAAAACATACAAACAAAAAACTTCTCAGAAAAATAAAAGGGCAATAATTCAATTTTAATTGACTTACCAGTCATTTCTTAATCAGTCAGCTGTTGACACGGCTTGATATAGAGAAATGGGCTTCATCACTGAACCACACATTCTGAAGAAAATCTGACTGCTCTTCAATCTTGCTTTCAAGCCATTGGTACATCTCAACACGTTTTGCCATATTATTTTGTGTTATCTAGTGGCTGAGTTTTTTTATCTGGATTCTGTATGGAAATAGTTCAATATCGTACTTTAAGATCCTGTGTTCAAATGAAAGAAAAAGACTCAACTCTGAAGAGGGTCTCCAGAGTGACTTTTTTGGACTATCCGACAAACAGAATCTCGCACTTGCATCAACATTCTCTGCAGATATTGCTGTCAACTTTGCATTTCTTGTTGTTTTCTGGTTTTTTGGTACTCATTAATAATGTTTTTGTTTCCTTGAACTTCTTTCCCTCGTGAGGAACTTGTGCGGAAAGTTATCAAAATTGAACCATCTGCAATTATTTCTCCAGACAGAATTTAAAATTTTGTATCAAGAGAGTAGGTCACACAGAATATTTTTTCCTTTATTAACAATGCCATCACCTTGGTTAATCAAGATGTAATCCTATGTTCTTTGAAAACACTGGAAACCTGGAAAACACTGATAAATATGGTTAAAAATGGGTCACATTTATCATGAGACACCCTTTCTATTGAAAGAAATAACCTTGGTAAATGTATCAAATGTAACAAAAATTCTATCAAAAGATGAGAAAATGTGCTCAGTAGTCACTTTTATTTTGTTCAAAGATTGCAATTTGACCTAGTTTGGTGACTGCTAAATTCCAATGGCAATTGATGAATAGCTTTATTTTCAAGCAAAATAACTGAAATTTAGGTTTAGGGATTTTCATCATTCTAAAAGACACAAGGACAGTCTCTTTAGACAATGACCTTTCCCTATAATTCTGTGTTACTACTTACTATTAATCCTATTCTATTTTTATGAAAATTAAAAATTTGAAGTAATGGATCGAGATTTAAGATTTTAAAAAATTTTGTAAAAAAAATCTTTAGAACATTTGATTTATAATGACTATTATTAAAGAAGAAGTGTCAAGGAAAGTCAAAAAAATCAAAATATAGGACTAGTCATTGCAGGATCTAATTAGAAATATCTCCCAAGATGTCAAAAAAAATAAAAAACAGATGAAATTTCAATAACTTTAAGTTACACTGCATCTTTTAGCACAACAAAAAAATTATCTTCAAATGTCAATAACAAGTACCCTATGCAAGTTATAAATCAAGTACTTAAACAAGTACTAAATAAATACTCACTTTTATCAAACTCTGTAACTTCTATGTGATCTTGACTTTTATTCCTTGCAATATTAACATATTCAAAGATTCTTCTCCATAAGCTCATTGTTATTGAGATTACAAATTCTTCGACTCTGTTACTTTTACTTTTAATTTGCTCCATGTCATTTTCTTCAATGCAAATGGTTTTGGATATAGCAAACCAATCTGAACGTGATCCTTCAATTTTGTTCACTAAATTTTTTCCATCATCTGCAACTTATTGAAAACAAGTCAAAAAAAGCATTTATCAACAATTTATTCAGAGTGTGAACAAGCAAAAACAGATATTCTGGTACACAGGCAAAATAAACCAGAAAGCTTTACAAACTTCCCTAAACGTTTATCTTTTAGTCACAAATATTGTAAAATTGTCGATATAAAAATTGAGAGGAACTCTGCTGATAAAAACATAGTACATAGTACCATTTAAAGTCGTTGAATGCCGCACTACATGCTTATCCTACTACCCAGGGTTTGAATTACGGATTCAAAACCATTTAGCATATTTTTCAGTAAAAAGAGATTTTTGTGTACAAAAAGCACTTTTTCCCAGTATGTTTTTGAAAAACCATTTAGCGAAAATAAAAATCATTTAGCATTTTGCAAAATTGCACCCTATAATTCAAGCACTGCAGCCGACACCATTTATTCTCTATCAATCCTTTCCGGTAAGTGTTCGATTTAAGAAGTGATATCCAACACATATTCAATATTCACCAGTGTAAATATTTTATTATATCTATAATACAGCTAAGAATATTAAACAAACTATTGTAAGTATATATTGTTTCATCAAACTTGATACAATAAAGGTTCTTAATTAACAAAGGTAATAAAGGATACATCCATTTGTCAGTTATAAATCAACTCCCCTGTTACAAGAATGGATGCAAACTAAAGGAAATCAAATGTTCTTTCAGAGAGGTTGGAATTTTTGGGAGGGCTTCTTGAGTTTCTTCTTTTCAAAATCCTATAATAAAGGAAAATATTGGTCTATTACAGGTTACTTAAGAAAACTATACTACATATCATATAATTAAAGTGGTTTCCACTCTGCAACACTGGATGATTAAAGATGACTGAGATGAAATAATATATATAACGAAAGTGTTGGATGACGATCCTTTTATGGAAGTGAGCACTCCTTATTTGGAAAACGAAAGCAAAATCAAAGATTTTCATTGGCTCAAAACTCTCCAAAAAGAAAACCAATCAGAAAATGCCGAAACTTTATGGAGTGAAACCATTCTAATGTTCCTGACAATTCCCGTAATATCTTTCGTATAGATTAACTGCAATGGGAAAAACTTTCCTAGAACGTCGCCATTACTTTCTCTTTAGTGACCAAACTTGCAACAACTTGCAAAATGACAACAACCTATAACTTCTTTGAAAGGTTAATTTTCGATAATTTTTAAAAGTTAATCTGAATTTTCCCTTCACTAATCAAACTTGGCACACTTATACTTTGCATGTTTCTACAGATATTAGAGTAATTTCTGACGGTTAGTTGCCTTGGCAACGGCCTATGACGTCATTATTTGGTTAATTTTTCAAATCTTCTATTACTTTTTCTGTAAGGTGCTTTTAGTAACCAAGCTTCGTACACATATACCAAAAATGATTCTAAAAATTTTCATTCTAATTTTGACAATTGGTTGCTATGGCAACAACTTATGACATCATTATAAGATTAATTTTTGAAACTATTCATAACTTTTGCTGTACTCTGCCTTTAGTTACTAAATTTGGTCCAAATGTAACCTAAACGGTTCTGAAGCTTTTACTCCAATTATGTCAGTCAGTGGCCATGGCAACAGCCAACCTGTTACTTTTTTTCACCTTTTTCAAATAACAAATAGTGCACTGTCAGCAAGGGATTGCGTAGCGATCTCTTGCTTGAGCTGCACTAGCAGGCCTATGCAACATTTCAAAGTTATGTGGTGCTTTTTTTTGAAGAGCGCACAGAGATCTAGGACTGGGTTAGCAGGCCAATAAGACGCTTCAGTGTTGTGCGGCGCTGCGTGTGGCTAATAATCAAAAAACATTTTTTTCATTCTTTAGAAATCACAAAAGACTGTTTAACTCAATGAACTTCCTCAATATTATTGCTAAAGAATGTGTTCATTAATACTTTAGCATAAAAAATTACCATGCCTATTTTCCTTCAATTAAGTTTAAAATATAAATTCAATGTCTTAGAAGTTACCATTTAATCCATATTATTACTTTTAATATTAGTTTGATATTCGTTTTATCTCTAGAAGTAAAACAATGCAATTTTTGAAGAAGGGAGAATGGATTTGAGGACACTTTGTAGGTACAGGGA
>JANSTP010048455.1:0-14441 GCA_025330745.1 Cladonema radiatum
GATCCTGTATCGGCTCAACATGCTGTTCGGAATTTGTTTTATAACGTTTTTATTCAAGTTGTCATATGGTTCAAAATATTACACCATATTAACCTATATTGACTCACCAAGTTTAGCTCGTTTGTAAGATGCCCGCATTTTCCTAATACGCTTTTACAGTTTGAAGAGCTTTCCCTAGTCCTAAATATAAAATAAAGTTTGGAAAACGCAACAGAACTCATCAGAATAATGTGATTTTCAAGTCAAATACTGACCTGTTGCCGGCTCAATGTTTAGTTTTGAATTTGCTGCCCGTTCAACATTCATCAAAGTCAAAACAAAACCTTCTTTTTCCATATTGGCACATGCAACCTCTAAATATTTTACTGTAGTTGGATCTATTCCAATCACGTGGCATGGTGTTTCATCCACTTCTTTGCTTGACCCACTTGCTTGAATTATATCTTTTCCTTAACTGCTATTATGGTCTTAAAAATTAATTCTTTGTTTTTAAGTTTCTATGTTATATTTTCTGTGTGCCTACCTTCAAAACTTGCTTAAGCATTGCAAAATGGGGTCTTTGTCTTTGGACGTAGTTCGGATTTGAGTAACTGTTCCATCCATACCAGCATCATGAATGGCACTAAGAACTGAGCTTTCACAAGCCAAAACATTCTTTTTAAAGGACAAGAAATAAGATATTCCTGGTCGACTTTCTGTTTTTTCATTGCCGGTATTTGTTGTAGTACCAGTTATGCATGAAATTATAAATTCTGAGCCTGCAATTTTGCATATAGCATCATCAAGGCAATCCCTTTTCCTCTGATTTTTTTTTCTATTCAGTTTCGTTCCAAAGAGCACGGCATGAAAATATACATGTCTTATCATGGACCTAGGAATATATTAACAAATATCTTTGAAGTGCTCTGTCCACTTTTAATGAGGTTAGATTTTTAGCGGATTTGCTATTCATGTTTTCAAATTTACTAAACGGAAAATCTTTCCACTTTGTACGTACAAAAAAATAATATTCGTTATGTGCTTTTTGTCAAAGGGAACACTTTTTCTTGCTACGGCTATTTATTATTATTATTATTATTATTATTATTATTATTATTATTATTATTATTATTATTATTATCATTGGTATTATTATTATTATTGTTATTATTATTATTGTTATTATTAATACTATTTTACATCGGTTATAGATGTCCCAATTTCAAGTATTTGGACTATAACACTATATACATACAAAAGCGCTAAACAAAAAAATTAAAAACTGTCAAAAATAGCAACCTACTTCACCACCAACCTAAAGATCGTAAATTAGATTAAATTAAGCTGAAAAACTAAATCGCACTAAAAACAAATAAAATAAAAATTTTAAAATTAAAAAAGGAGTAGTTCTATATATATATAAATAGATAAATCAGCAATAAGGATATATACATATGTTTTCAAAGATATACAAAGGAACACTTTAACACAGATAAACACAAGGAACAGAAATTTATATGCACACCTAAAACAGCTCGAAAAGATAATAATCAGGCCATCGATGAACATCTACTATTACTCATGAGAAATATCACAAAACCCTATTCCCTGTATATATGGTATACAAGTTCTACAAGGGCATTTTTTTGGTCTACAGTTCTTAATTTCTGTTTCAAATTTCTCTAAAGAATTTATTTATTGCTCTAATATCGCTGAGAATCATATTCCATATAAAAAGTCCAAAAGGAAGGAAGGAAGGAGGATTGCAAGGAAGATTTGCCTTTTAATTTATCGTTAGTTTTAATTTAGCGTAATTAAGAAAGCATTTTCCTTAATTATGCTGAGAAGTTCCACTCCTGATAAAAGATTAGGAGGTAAAGAGTTTTTCTTTACCTTTTTCTTTATACGTACATTGGAAGCGAAATTTATTAGTGAAAGAGAATCTTCAAAAAAAATTCTACCTGAAACAGAAGGTAATAAAGAATCACATGAGTGAGAAACATCACTTATAACATTAGAGAAATATTATTTTGCTCTTATTTTTTACACATAGTTCAGAGGCCCTCCCCCCATTATGAGCAGTCCCTTGTTTAAGACAAACCAGATAAAGTAAACTTTTCTCGAAAACACAAACAATTTAAAACACAGTTTTAAAATACAAGCAAAATATACAGTGTTAGTATTGCAAACTTAAACCTTGTGAGTATTATGAAAATATCACTTAAGCTACTAAAGTGAAGTTAAACCACCCTTTTAAATTATCGGCTCCTTTTTAGAAAAAGTTTGATACCCCTTATTTGCATGAATTTTGAAAAGTAGGGAGGATTTCCAACTATGTAACAAACTGTCTATGAACAGCTTGTCTTCCAGGAGGTGTAGTCCTTTCTGTTAGATCAGCTAATCATAAACATCAAAAGGTTTACGTTAGTGAGCTGTTTTCTAGGCTTTTGTTGTAGCTTTTTTTACACAGATTTTTTATAAGAAAAAATTTTCAACTTTAAAGTAAGAAAGTAAGTAAATAAGTAGATATTTGCAATTACTGCAACAAAATATTTTTTGAGTAACCATTACTGTGACAGTTCATTTTATCACAACATGTCATGTCGCGATGCAAAATGTTGTAGAAAAGGTACGAGAAAGAATTGTTGTTGCTGTTTTGGTACATATAGCAAAGTACTTTTTCAATTCGTTTTGATAGAGTAAACAATGATATAGTTTTTTTATGACATTTTAAGAACTAGGTCATTATTCTTATCTTCTGAGATATCTGAAATATTTTGAAAGATGCCACTTCTTTATTTTCATTTTCATTCATTTCTATTTTAGACGTCATGTTTTTAGACATCATCGCTTGTTACTAAAATACCACTGCACGGGATTCGTTATTTTTCAAATTAGCCACCAGAAAGGAATCTCATCGTAATGAAACAATAAACTCATGAAATAGAAGTTGCAGTATTCAAGGAACATAAAAAAATTGGGAAGTTAAAATAGTATCTAAATAAAGTATAAAATAGTATAGTATATTTTTATTTTTGTGGTAAAAATTGTTTTTCCGAAAATGCCTTTTTTTATCGTCTAACTCTTTTTATAACTATTTTAGTCCAATGATTCAGAATGGAGGATTACTTTTCTTAGAATCTGTATAAAATTGTGCTTCTCTTGGTACCAAATTTGGCTTCAGGACATTTAATTCTAGGTTAGAGACTTATTTTTAATCTGTAAGAATCTCTAGAATGAAATCAAAAAAAATTCATCAAACAAGTACAAGAAAATAAATCAGTTCATCAAAACCATTATTTTACAACATTATCAAATATCTATCGGGTGCAATTAAAAGGTAATTTCAAAAAAATCCGTAAGTGAGTCCTGATATTCGTTTGTTTACCTTTCATCTGTACATTCATAGTTATAACATACGAATGGAAAGTTGAATGGAATGATAATCTGGAAACTCAGTTACCTGGCGCTATAAATTTATTCAATGTAAATTAACTAGTTGCCAAGCCTCCGAACCTGCACAAACATTTGCGAAGAGCAGTGAAGCTTACTGTGTGAATGAGGAAGGTTATTATTATTGTTTGAAATATGAATTCTATAGAGTTTAGCACTATGTGGAATCATTTTTAGGAGTAAGGAAAATTATCATTAGACACCAGGTAACTAAAAAGATATGTAAATAATGAAACAAGAATACTGTAGCTAGCTATACGCTTGCCTTAGCTAGTTCTAAGATAGCTACAAGTTGTACTCATGAAGGTCAGAAGGCGAGAAATTATTATGATTATATAAGTATATTTGTGGTTGTTTATCTCTATGACATAGCTGTGTCTACATATTTGCTCTGCTTTCATTTAGCAATGCGGAAGGATCTGCTAGAAGCATCATTATACATAGCTATATAGCTATGAAATAATCTGCCATTTTGTGTATATAGTTTTTGTGAGATCTAGGAATTTAAGTAATTTAGAAGTCTTAAATGATTAGCCAACTACAAACATTACTACAAAGACAGGCAATGGTTAAATCTAAGCAACAAATACTCATTTTCTGTAGAAATTGAAAGGTCTAAAATTAGACAGTGAAAGAGAGTTTATATAACAGATTGATTATTAGAACTTTAGAGCTCAGCCAACAGAGATTGAAAAGAAGGAAGCTTTCATGGTACAGTAATTAATATATACTATAATCGATAATAGATCCCCTGTGATATTACTTTTATTACCAAAGTCAACAAAACATAAAAAAAACCTTCTGGTGCAAGTTTTATTTTTCGAAAAACATTTTTGTAAACACTTAAATAACTCTTGAAAAAAGAATTAAAACACTCATATTTCTTGAAATGAAGCAAATTATCTGTCTACGATAAAATACATAAAGATTACTTTTGCTAATATCCCATCAAAATATTGAAGGTTTATAAAATTGCATCCTCAATGCAATGCATTTTTATGTCTGTATGAAACCGTAAAATATTTTGTACGCGTTGTTATCATCCAGACCCTGAAATAATTTTTTCTTCTCACCCGACAGTAGGTCAGTTGTGAACTCTACCTGAACAAGTATCTTTTCTGCCAGACATGCTGTATTTTCTACAGGACAATGTCCGATGTCCGGCAGTAATTTTAGGGCTTGTCGTCCACCCCCCCCAAAAAAAAAATAATAATAATGCGCAAAATTTATGCAACTTATAGCTTGTGAAAGATATCGAATGAAAATAGGTCAGATACAGTATCTTTTCTGCCTGAAATGTTGCATTTCTACCGGACAATGTCCCATGCCTGGCAGTAATCTCAGGGCTTGTCGTCTCCCCTCAAAAAAACATAATAATAAAGCTGGTAAAATTTATCTAACTTATAGCTTTTGAAAGATATTAGATGAAAATATGTCAGTTAATAGTATCTTTTCTGCCTGACATGCTGTATTTTCTACCTGACAATGTCCGATGTCCAGCAGTAATTTCAGGGCTTGCTGTCCCCCCTCAAAAAAACAGAGGGTAAAATTTATCCAACTTATAGCTTGTGAAAGATATTGAATATTTCTTGAGGGAAGTTTCATTTTAATAATAAAAAAATAAAAAAAAACATATCAATCTCAATTGAATGGCTTATTTTGAGAATAGAAATCTAATACGTTCTAAATTTTAAGGTTAATTTTTGATGTAGTCAAAACTATATACATATAATGAAATGATTTAGAACTTATTACTTGGCAAGTTTAAAAATTTGAAATATTTTTAGGAAATGTTGAAGAAAATGGGAAAATAATTATTTTCAACAAAAATGAAGGATTAGGGGGGGGGGACAAAAGAAGACATTTTTAGCGCATTTTCAACATGTTAATTCACTGTGTTGTCATGTTTATATCAAACTTTTCTGGACATGACATAAAAATTGTCTCTCAACATTGGTCAATATACCTTAAGGGGAGAAAATTTTGTGATAATTTAATTTTGCAGTTGCCAGATATTTTTTTAATTTCAAGTGAATTAAGTTTCACGTTTGATCAAATAATATTTTAGTTGGTAAGAGTTTTATATATTTTGCAATGATTTGTTGTCAACTTTTGTCAAGTTTGTTTTCAGTACATTAAATAAAATTTGCTAAATTTTGCGGAAATTCTATTTGGTGGTTTTAGGCAAAAACAGTTAAATCCCCGAAATTTTCTTCCTGCAAAAAACTTCTTCCCTAGTATACATTTTAGCAATAAGAGGAAAGGCACTGTAAGATTGGTTTTTAATTCTCATAGACAAAATGGTAACACAAAGGTTCCATTATAATACAACTTTTTCCGAGACCCACAAAAAACTTTTAAGCTATAAATTTCCTACATTTATTCCGAATTTCATCGAAAAATATTAACTGCATCAAAAGTTGTTAAAAATGGACACTTGTTTAGTCTTTCATTTAGTCGAAACCAAGTTTTTAAAGTTTTTTTTTCCCCATAAAAATTCACAGGAATAGTTTATATACTTTTTGCACTGCAAATATGTTCAGTGCATGTGAAGCTTCTAAAGTAATCATATTCTTTGCCAAGATGAAGTAATGATTTCCTTTGCAAAATAAAATCATTTTGCAGATTTTCAGAAATTTGGTCAATATTCCACCTCAGCCTCCACATACATCTTGTAGACCACAACGGAGAATATATATTGCCATTTGATTTTTTATGCAGAGGTAGCTTTGGTTACTTGAAGAAAATAACTTTTGAAGTAATAGAAAGAAAAAGCTAAATAAAGATTATTAACAATGAATGATTATAATGCCAGGTTTATTTTAATGCACTCAAAAATCGAAAGTCCGCTTGCTAGTCCAGAGATTTTGAATTGTTAGGGGCCTATCAGCTGAGTTTCAAGATTGAACGCCAAAATAAGCCACATTCTCACTTCAAGTCCATTTCTTTTCTGCTAAACTAAGAACATAGTTATCAAATTGGCTTGGCTTCATAGACATCCATTGACAACAAAAATATTGCAGTCAGATGCCAAAATATAAAATATCATCTTACAGTTCATTGCACACTGTATACATTGAAAAATGTTTGCCATGAGAGATTTACTGTTAAGATAATCTACTAGATTCAGCAAAATGACGAAGAACACAAGAAAAGAGCCAAACATCCTTATCATCCACACTAAACAGTCACTATCACTATATCTGTGCAGTAGACAGTAGAGCTGAAAGCTGTATCAGCAGAAACTAGGTGTCCAAAGCATTAGGCAAGAGACTCACCTATCCATGGGTCTTCTTTTAAAGACGATGATATTAATAACTTCATTTATCTTGCTTCCTTGTTAAGCGTGCTTTCGTTTGTTTCCTTCATTTCCTTGGTCCCCTTTGTTTCCCTGGTTTCCCTTTTTCCTTGGTTTCCCTTGTTTCCCTTCTTTCCTTGGTTTTCCTTCTTTCCTTGGTTTCCCTTGTTTCCTTTGTTCCCCTTCTTTCCTTCGTTTCCCTTGTTTCCCTGGTTTCCCTTGTTTCCTTGGATTCCCTTGTTTGCCTTCTTTCCCTAATTTCCTTCATTGCCCTTGTTTCCCTTGTTTCCTTTCGTTTCCTTTGCTTCCCTTGTTTATTTGGTTTCTCTTGTTTCCCTGGTTTCCCTTGTTTCTTTTGTTTCCTTCAATTCCCTTGTTTCCTTCGTTTCCCTTGTTTCCCTGGTTTCCTTTGTTTCCTTTGATTCCCGTGTTTCTTTGGTTTCCCTTGTTTACTTGGATTCCTTGATTTCCCTTGTTTCCCTGGCTTCCCTTGCTTCCTCCGTTTCCCTTGCTTCCCTTGTTTCCTTGGTTTCCCTTGTTTCCTTTGCTTCCCTAGTTTCCTGTGTTTCCTTTCTTTCCCTTATTTCCCTTGTTTCCTTGGTTTCTCTTGCTTCCTTGGTTTCTCTTGTTTCCCTTATTTCCCTTGTTTCCTTGGTTTCTCTTGCTTCCTTGGTTTCTCTTGTTTCTCTTGTTTCCCTTGTTTCCCTTGTTTCCTTGGTTTCCCTTGTTTCCTTGGTTTCTCTTGTTTCCCTTGTTTCCTTGGTTTCCCTTGCTTCCGTTGTTTCCTTGTTTTCCCTTATATCCTTGGTTTCCCTTGTTTCCTTTGCTTCCCTTGCTTCCTTGGTTTCCCTTGTTTCCTTTGTTGCCCTTGTTTCCCTTGTTTCCTTCGTTTCCCTTGCTTCCCTTGTTTCCTTGCTTTCTCTTGTTTCCTTGGTTTCGCTAGTTTCCCTTGTTTCCCTTGTTTCCTTTGTTTCCCTTGTTTCCTTGGTTTCCCTTGCTTCCCTTGTCTCCTTGGTTTCCCTTGTTTCTCTGGTTTCCCTTGTTTCCCTTGTCTCTTTCCTTTCCCTTGCTTTCCTTGTTTCCCTGGTTTCCCTCGTTCCCTTTGTTTCCCTTATTCCCTTTGTTTCCCTTGCTTCCCTTGTTTCCTCGGATACCCTTGTTTCCTTTGTTTCCTTGGTTTCCTTGTTTCTTTCGTTTCCTTGTTTCTTTCGTTTCCCTTGTTTCCCTTGTTTCGTTAGTTTCCCTTGTTTCCTTGGTTCCCCTTGCTTCCCTTGATTCCCTTGTTTCCCTTGTATGCATGTGCGAAATTCTTATTCGCTGTTCATACCATCAAACCAATTGTTCAAACCAAGTTGAAAGGCAAGAAAACGAATGTGTCCGATAGTACGCCCTATTAATATTCGATACACGTTTTTCTCTCTTAAATATATATGTAGAATGGCTACTAAACAGTTAAACTATATAGATCTTAGTTAGGATTGTACGTTGTATAGGTGACTATTGCTATCGTTTTTGCTGATCAGGCATATACTTAGTTTTATTTCGCCATGCATGGACCACATGTTTTAATTGCTTCTTGTAGTGTAGCCTCCTATGATAGCTACAACAACTTTACAGATCTGTTCATGATAATATTCCTTTCTTGTTCCGTACATCATTTGGGTGCTATAGATAGCTATACTGATATACTCTGGCTTTGACAGAGGACACAACACCAGGGGTGCCAGGGGGTAATGCCCTGCCCCCAAGAATTTGTCAACCAATCATCATATTTAAGCAGATAAAATCTTCAGTTAAAATCTGCTTTTCACCAGTAAAACACTTCCAAGTGATGACTGTTTAATAAAATTGACTGGTTTTTAAGGCTTGATAACCTTATACCTAGCCTATTATTTCACATCTGGGAACATTGTGTTTTATCTTTTTGTGTATCGAAACAAAAATATGCTTTCATATGAAGAAAAGTTGGCTTAAGATGATGCTAAGTGATTTCACTAGCTTATATAAACACGTATAAACAGATCCTATTTAATAAAGAAAGGCTTGTTTTAGCCGTTGAGTACTGAAATTCAAAGTTTTTGCTGTCGACCCCAACCGGTAGGGCCTCCTCTGATACTGAACATATGGCATGGCTGATGGCCCCTCCAACAAAAATCTGTGTTGTGGTTCCTGTTTGGCTGCTTAAAATTTATTTCTAGACAGCATTGGGCTATTACATTTGAACTCCGTACACCCCTGACAGTAGCTAAAATTCCAGGGGACATATTTCTTAAAATTTCTAAAGGGTAGAAGCTTAAGTTTTAGACCTTTCACTCAAATTTTCACCTTTTTCATATAGGTAGTCTATCACCTGAACTATTGTAAAAACTTTGTTGCAGATTATTTTTTCCTCGACATGAAGGACAAAATAGGGAATATCTTTAGAAAAAATATGAAATTTCCACGTGGTTTGATACAGTCTTATCTTTATTCCTGGGGAATAAATATTCTGGAAAATCATCATACGTCAGTAGGGGTGTACAGAGTTCAAATGGAATAGCCCATTCCTGAGAAGATCTCGTCCAACAAAGGCCTGCAGTTTCAAAGCTGGTAGCTAGGTAGCTAGCTTTCCTAGTCGTAGGATGAGTTAGGTATGATGCCATAAACGAATCATTTATACTATCGAGTCAAGGCAAAATAAGAAGACAAATGCTTGATAATTTGTATTACCGGTTACCTAGCCATGTTCAATTTGTTTACATTTGCCTCTTTTAATTTAACAAAGTTTACAGACGATTTCGCCTTGCCATCAATTGTTTTGATTTTTCGGAGGAACCGGCAGGCAAGAAAATGCAGACTCAAAGGCGAAAAATGATAACATCTTTCTATAGGAACATGAGGTCCTGCTGGGAAGAAAAAAATTATGTTGAAGTTCTTACCATTCTTGAAAAAATATGTGAAGTTCACTATGCATTGGACTACAGATTTTTATTTTTATGTTTTTCTTATTTTTCCCATTGCAAGTCTGTATTTTCTTGCCTGCCAATAAACGGCAAAAATCAAAACATACGCATGCTCACAGATGATGCTGAAAATCGTCTATAGAAAACCAAATTAGAGGCTAAGTCTTTACAGGCAAAACAAATTGCTTTAAGGCCATTTATTATTTATTTTTAATTTATTTTTAATTTTTGGAGTATTTAATGGGCTAGACTTTGTACAAGCTTGTCCCTTATTCTCACTGTCTTCGCATTGTGCTTTTCATCTTAAAAAGACAAACTTGTTGTTAGCTTTTTTCTGGATGGCAGCTGCTGAGCTAGATATATTGCTTGCCATAATCATCCAATTATATTTTTCATGGCACATTTCGACATGATGTTGCTCCCAGAAGCAGAAGATAACTAGTGATGCCAGCTAGATCTTCTTCAGTGTTTTGTAGTGCTTCCCCAATATTATCCCCAGAAGCTTAGTATAGGTTTCTTTCTGTTTATCTATACCCCTTGCGTTTGTTTACATTTTCAGCAGATTGCGTCATTGGTACGTCACAAAATTGACAATTTGGGCAGGCAAAAAGATGCCAAGGTTAGATGACAGCATACCCAAAGACTCGCCCATTGCATTTCATTATGACATATGTCAAAGAAAACATCAAAATATCCTAGCAATTCAAGTTTTTTTCATATAAACTTGGTTTTTCCTTCTAATTCAGCGGTTGTTTACTACTCTTGCCTTTGCGTTAGCATTGCTCGCTCTCTTCTGCTCTTGCCAGCTCAATTTTTTGGTGGTTTGGAACGAGTGGTTTTCAATTACGGAAAATGTAAACAATTTCAAGGGGTCTATTTATATCTCTTACATTTCATTCATTTTGCACGCGCAATTTTGACCAGTGCTAAATTCTAAGCAGTGGAGCTTCTGATGTGAATAAGTAAGTAAGTAAGTAAGTAAGTAAGTAAGTAAGTATATTTCGTTACCATTATTTAGAAATTGAAGATTAATTAAAAACATTAAAATATGACAAAAATATATAAATTAAAAACATTTTCAGGAAAATAAATTAATAATGTTATAACAAGGATATATTATAGCTTGGCGGGATAGAGCACTAAACATTGCCTTTGTTTCGAGGTGTGACCGTCTTTTGAATTCCTTTTGATAAGAGTAAGTACTTCGAAATAATATAGTAGATCTATGTTTGTTATAAATGTATGCAACGAATAATTAAGGAAACTGCAGGGTACCCTCATGTTCATGATGCTGTTTGAGGGTCGTAGTTAAATCTTTTGCTCTGAAAGACATTTTTTCATTTTCTGAGGACCTATTAAATGTGCTGCCTAAAACTTAGTGTTAGGGTATTTAAAGTTCTTTCAAAAATCAGTAAACGTTTTTGGACAATTCCATTTTTCGCTAAAACTTTAAAGGTTTCACTGCTAAAAAATATCTGTGAATAAAGATAATCTATTTTTCCACCAGTAGAGTACCCATTTAGCATCAAGAACCCACTCAATTTTTCAGGCATTTTATTTAAACTTAGCCTAATTATCCATGTTTATGCAAATACGTCTAGTATTCTGCACATTCTATTGGTTGTGATCATAATTTATGAACTGACGCATTAATAAATGCTATTAACTCTCGTTAGGTACTGCGAAATTCCTTGCTAGAAGCATCGAATTCTAAATGCCGTGATGGGAGAGGTGATTGCAAGAGTAACATTAAATAACAAAATTAGTTTCAAGAAATATGTGATGTGCTCTCACCTGTTCACAGTAATAACTCCTTGGTTATAACTAGTAAATGAAAAAATATGTGAACTTGAAGGCATGGTAACAGGGATGACACATAACTAAGCTAATGCCCAATTTCTATTGTGGTCCCTAAAGAAGAAGAAGAGGAAAAAAATAAATAAATAAATAAAGAATACAAATGAATAATAATAACAGTAATGATAATGATAATGAAAATTATAAATTAAAATAATAAGGACGAAAAAATAAATAAAAAAAAAATAGAAAAAGGAAAAAAATTAAGAATATAAATAATAATAAGAAGAAAAAATAATTTAAGAAAACACTTCGTAAATGTTTGAAGCCTTTCTGCATTTTATCTCAAAAAATGACAAAATGACTTTTTAACAGCGTGTTTAAAAGAATTTAAATTACTTATATTCTTGGGGCTATTGCCCAATTTGTTCCAATACGAAGGGTCAAAAAAAGAGAAACTATTTTTTCCATAGTTTGTTTTAACAGTGGGTTGAACCAGCCTAAGAAATGACTTTCAAATAAAAATCTATTATCATCTGAAGGTTGGAGCATATCTTTAAAATATAAAGGAGGTTTGGATGAAAAGAATTTATGAACACTGGACATCAACACAAACCTATCATCAATGGGCAGCCAATTTATTTCCGTCAAACGTTCTAAACTAAGATGGGTTCGGGAATTAAGTTTCAAGCAAAAGCATATATATTTGTTTTGGGCTGTCTGTAACCCTTTCGAATTTGCAATTAAGTTTAGGGTACCATGCCAGGCATGCATAATCGAAGTGTGGTTGAATAAGGGCCTTACAGAGGAGCCGTCTAAGTTCAGGTGTTAGGAATTTTTGCTTTCTATTAAAGCAAGTCTTGAATTTATATTTGCTAGAACTTTCAAAACCATAGATTCTCCATCAAGTGTGTCATCAAGAATACAACCTAAATAACACACTTTATTATGCTGATGGATTTTGATATCCCCCGAGATATTCAAAGAGCCTATATTTTTCTTCTTTCTTTGTGGGCAAAAAATGATACTTTTAGTTTTGTCTTGACCAAAATGTATACTTAACTTGTTATCTATAAACCAGTGGCATAGATCTCTAAAATTCATTCTCCAAAACGTTGTTAATAGTTTCAATATTATTCGACTGGAAAGCTAAACATGAGTTGTCAGGATACAGGTATAAATCGCATTTATCTAAGCACTGAGGCATATCATTTACATAGATCAAGAATAGCATACAACCAAAGAAAGAACTTTGTGGAACATCACATTTTAACTTCTGGTAAAGATACCTCATTTTCTAGAAAGATTTTAAACGTGCGATCTGAAAGATATACTTCGAATCGCTTAATAATATTAGTAGATGTATTAAGCGCTGAAAGTTTCTTTAGCATAATATCATGATCAATATCAAAAGCTTTTTGTAAATCTATTAGTATCATCCCTGTTACGAATGAATGAATGAATGAATGAATGAATGAAATACTTTATTTTAAAATTCGTTTTAAGTACACATAAGAAAAAAAGTACAAAAACTGAATAAAATTGTATACATGTCATTTAAAAAATATAAAATAATCTAAAATATGTTTTTGCTATGTTTCTTTTGGTGGTTCATGCCTTTTGATATATAAAAGTAGAATTTTCAAACAAACAGCAATGAAAATAGCATAAGTTACATAATTTAAATAACTAAATAGCGAAATAGCGAAATAGCTAAAAAACATATGTACAAAAGTATATAACAAAAATAGTGTAGAGGATGGAATGAAAGATCGAAAATTGCTTAATATTTTATATTATTATTATCCTACAAGATCTGTCTAACAAAGTCTACACTTGCCAGCGTAGCTTCCAATACTTTACCCTATTTTTAAAAACATTTAGCGAAGAGCAGATTTGATTGATATTGGAAGAGAATTCCAAATTACAGGACCGAAATACCTTATTGAATCCTTGCCTTTAAGCTCAGTCTTTACATTTGGAATATGCAATTTTGTCATATTGTTAACTTGAAAATTGAAAAGAGACCTATAATCACCAAAACAAAGATTATTTGCAACTTTGTAAATCTCAGTTATCAACCCCTGATATTTTGATGATGTATTTATCTTTCTCCAAAAGTTCATCAAAAGTGCTATCATTATCATTGAAAACTATTCTCAGTGCTCTTCCATGAGGTCTGTAAATACTATTGTTGCTTTTTTACTGCAAAATATCCGAATTAAAGGACAATGTTTGAATTGTTAATGAAGGAATTAAAAACAATTCATTGTTTTAATGGAGACAAATAGATACGTATCCTCGAAAGAACACTCAATTTCCTGTTGGCCTTAGTGTATATATCATCAATATGCTTATTGAATTTCAACTTTTTTTCACTGAAAAGTTTAATTTTCTTACTTTCCCATATTTTGTCAACACCAACATTCAAAACAGATGCTCAAAATGGCGACCAGAAACTAGCAGATTGCACTTGCCACTATTTAATTTCATAATGTTACATTCACACCATGATAATGCAATTTTTGAATTTGCTTCTAATTTGTTGATAACATTTTCTAAACTTAAATCACAGACAAAGCGGGTTGTATCATTAGCAAAATTGCATATGTCAACTTCAATAACCGCAAAGATTGAATCATTGATATGGATATCAAACAAAAGAGGACCTAAAACAGAGCCTTGGGGTACCCCTTGCAATGACTCAAACCGAGGCGTACTCCATAACAGGCCATTTCATCATGCACCTCCAGTTTCAAACTGGAGGCCACAGTTTGCAGATAAAAATGGCAGACAAGCAGATGATCTGAGAAAGTCAATATGAATATTTGGGAATTAAAATATTCCATGCACATCTGTTAGAGTCCCTGAAATAGCTTCTTCTTCAATAATAAGAAGTTTAACTACTACAAGTTATTCAGAAAGATTACTTTTTTTATTCATGGCTTTATTTCATGTTGCAGATCAAGTAT
>JANSTP010048566.1:0-14437 GCA_025330745.1 Cladonema radiatum
AGGTTCAATTTTTAAAATTTTCTATAACTTCACCTGTACTTTCCCTTTAATAACCATACTTGGTGCACATATTCCTCGAATGGATCTAAAGACCTTTAGCCCAATTTTGATGGTTGGTCGCTATGGTAACTGCCTATAACATCATTAAATGGTCAATTTTTGATTTTCTTTACGACTTTACCTGTACTTCGCCTTTAGTAACCAAACTTGGTACTTGTATACTCCGAATGGTTGTAAAGATTTTTAATCCAATTTTAACAGTTGGTTGCTATGGTTTGTTTACTATGGTAAATGCCTTGCGTCGTGCAATGCTTTTCGTAGAACGGAGATCTATTATTCAATCCTGTTAATATTGCAACGATCTATGCTATTATAAGTGAAGTAACTTATTTCAACAAAACTAAAAACTACAGTTCATAATTGTTTGAGCTCTGTAAAAAGAGCTAAAAATCTGAACTACCAAAATTATAGCAAATATAATATATCAAATGCTTTGCTTTAGCATACCTTAGTTCAATTGATTTTCACCTCCCTTTTATTTTCGCTCACAAAAATTTTTGCACCTCAAATTTTCGCGCAGCCTCAAAACCAGTGTTTTAGTGCACCTTTTGATTTCCGCGCACAAGTCAAAGAAAACTTTTTCTCTCTTACATTCTGTAGGCTAGACTAAATCAAGTCATAAAAGGTTGCTTTTAGAATTTTTTCATGAATTATGGTTGTAAAATGGACGCTTGTGAGCAATGTGTGAAGTAAAGGCCTTCTCTGATTCTAACCAGAGGTCTGGAAATTCTAATTGTTCTTCTGGCTAGAAAAGGAGAATCAACAGAGGCGTAGTTCGAAACAATGAAAATCCTTGCAAAAAGTTACAACATAAAGACAGATAAAATTGTAGCTGATGATCAAAAGTTAGAGACTGATCGGATTGGTGATCATCACACAGAATACTTGCCCTAGACAGAAATGTGCACTTCCCTTGCCCAACTCCTTTGACAGAAACTTTGTATTATAACAGAAACAGAACTCCTTTGTACCTGAAACACAAACCCAAGTGATACCAGAAACCTAGCATATCGGTAATAAACAAGTTATAACAGCAAAACAAGACATGATTATTGAAGAATTAGTGATTTTGTAGAAGGTTCATTGTCCACATAAAAACAAGTTTTTGACATTGACTGTTGCTGTTCTTTCTTACTCATTTTCTTCGTATTCATAAAAAGGCTACAATGTCTGAATATGTTATTACAGAAGTTTCGCTATTTAGCGCACCAATTAATTTTCGCCCATCTATATGTGAGAAAATAGGACTTTTCACACACCCTTTTATTTTCGCGCGAACAAGCTGCGCAAAAATTAATGAAACTATGGTAGTAAGATCAGTTCATCATCAATGATTGATTTTCAAATTTTTCTAGTACAATTTTTAATCAACATAGAAATTGCAAGTTATTAAAATATAGGATAGTGATAAATACAATCACATATCTTCTTTGGCAGCATCAATTAACATAAATTGTCATTCCGTTGTTTTTTGGATATTTTCATGAATGAAAACTGATAAACCAGGCCTCAGATACCAATAAGAGAAAAAAATCCCAAAAGTTCTTTTTGAATTTCAATCAATAAAGCATGAAAGAAAGAAAGTACCCTAAATGATGGAATTAACACCCAAGGTACTTATTTAAAATTTGGGGCTGAAGTGGGCTATTTTTTGGAAGGAGCTTTTATTAAATCTCATCATGACAAGACAAATGTATATTTACATGTAAGAACAAATACACTGGAAGAGATGAAACTATTTACAGTCTAGTTTTAGAATGAATATTTTTTGTATTTAATCATATAAATAATAACTGTCCCATGTTTACTACTTTTCAAATAAGTGCTCTTTCTCATTGGTATAAAAGACAAAATAACAGATTATTTTTCTCTCTAGGGGTCTGTTATTTGAGAAGGGGAGCATATTGAAAAACATTATTATCCCAGCTTGCTTAATTAGGAAGAGGCGGTTGTTTGTTACAAAAAACATTATCTTGGTACAGCTGAAAAGTACCCAGTTTTCTAAATATTTGTATGTTCTTGTGTTCCATTAAGATATAAGTGTTACTGTGATAATCTATGTACAAAATTTTTTCATTGGATAAAACTAAAAGAATTTGCTTGTGTCTTAAAAGAAAATAAAAAAATAAAAAAAATAGGTTCTTTAGATGTATCCGTTGGTAATTTGAAAATTCACCAACATGATAAAGTCTCTTACTTAGGTTGTTTCCTTTATGATTCATTGAATGAGGAATCAATAGTTTTGAACAAAACTTGATTAAGACTGGTATTACACAAAAAAATCTGCTGGGTCTATAATAATTACAAGCTTCACTGAATAACTTTGGATATCCCATTTTACCTCGTTGAATATCTGTTTATTATGACATAAAATGAATCATGGGTCAAAAGGAGAAAAATAAAAAAGAAAAGTTTGAATGGTGACATCATCCAGTATGGTGACAGACGTTTTTGATGTCTATTTTTCAAAACTAAGTAAAACAAGATAAACTAAATTTCTTTTTGTAAGTAATTTATAGCACCGTATATAGATTATTTATTCTCTCACGAAAATGAGTTTCTTTTCGCTGTGGTCAAAAAAAATATTATTGTTTTTTTCTTTATGCCACTCCTAATGACCAGAATGCATTCGGAAATTTTCTTGAAGGAAAATGTCTATATTGCCCTGATGTGGCCAAGTTTTTGAAACTCTGATGATTTCGCAGTTTTAAAAATTTATTTTTTTGGAAGTGGTGAAGGAAAGCATAGTCACAAGAGGTGTGACATGAACTGAGAAGTGGTAGTTGTTTTTTACTTTACTCTATTAGGTTGGGAAGATGGTCAAATAAACCATCTAATATATTTTGAGATTTTTCAATTTATTGATTCATTTTGTTTGGTAACAGAGGTTTGCAGAATTGCAAAGACAGCAAATCTTAATCTCATTTCGTATTAGTTATTTATTACTATATATGATTTTCATGATGAGCTGAAAAAGTTGATCAATGAGACCATAAAATCGTAAATTGTTCTAGATATATTTCTGCATCTCTGGTTTTTTGAACGAAGTTACAGGGGTTTTTTGAACGAAGTTACATTTGTTGTCAAAGGATAAGTAATGGGTGGAGAATTAATTAGATAATTTTTTTATATGTAGTGACTTTTTCAACAACAAAGTTTTCAAACAATAAGGAAGCAGGTCTTAATGCGACAATACCCATGAAAAGTGGTACATTTGTTAAATTCCGGAAAAAAGAAAGTAACTGGTAAAGTAACTTTTTGTGTATATAAATATTTCATCTATTGCATATATTATTTGATTGATAAGTAAATTTACTTCATAAGTTAATCTTGATTTGCATAATTGCGATGCAATATGACTTTCAAATATTAGTAAGGTGGCAGCAACATCTCAGCGCTTTGAAGCTGATTGACCTGTAGAAACTGATTATATTTTTTAATGTTCAAGCAATGATTATCACAAAACTGTTTTATCGATTGATTAGATTTGGCATGCTCAAATGCTTAGTTTTATTAATGTAGTTTTGTTTATATACTCTCATCTAAATATTTCAATTTATATAATTTGGGCTTTGGGCTAAAAAAATGTCAATATGATTGACAATTTCATTCAGGCTTCAAACAATGTTACTTTTATCGAATGTTTAGAATCAGTAAAATCTGATGGCACAACCAAATATTCATGTTTTTCATTATACAGTGTAGTTTATTAACCAATTATACAACCACTTACACAATTTATTTGAATATATAAGCTTAATAATAGCATAATAATTATTTAATCCGTCGCACATACTTTCTGGCAAGATTTCATTTGATAATCTGATCAAATTAGTGATCTACTTTAGAGGAAGAAAGCGTTAGGCTAGGGGAAGAAACTTTTGCAGTTCGGTTGAAGCGCAAAATATTAGCATTTTGCGGGAATAAACTTTTACGCTTACTGAAAACTGATCTTTTTTGTGGGAATAAACTTTTGCGGTTCCACATATAGTTTAGCGTTTTTTTGTTTTTTTTTGTATTGTAGAAAAAGTAAGAAATATACTTTTTGCCTACCTTAAGGGACCTCAGTAACGACTCAAACAACCGTCCAGATTGAAATTGTGAATGAATTATTATTTCTTCTAAATAATTATTGCAGCTAGTATACTTATGAATATTTTGCGGGAAAAAACTTTTGGGGTCCACTAATATCGCCATATTTTGCTAGAATAAACTTTTGCCATGCAAGCCAAAACAGCAAAAACCGCAAACATTTCTTCTACAAACGCTTTCTTCCTTTAAAGTAATGTATGAGATTCATTGTTTGATTTGTTTAAGATATGTGGTGCTAATTTTTCAACAGCAAAACAATTAAATAAAAAGAAAGCAGGTCTTGACGTAACGTAGCCCTTATGGATTAGTAATATTTGGCATCTAATGCTTGGTTTTATTATTATTGCCTTCTTTACATACTTCTCATATGATTATTTTAACTAACATAATTTTGGTTGTTTACCACTAAATATTGATGCTTGGGCTAAAAAACTTGACATAATTATTTCATTCAGGCTTCATACTTTTATTAAGGCCGTGCCAGTGGCGCTCGTCCTGAACCACCAAGTTTTAAGAGGGAAGAATATGATCCTTAAAATAATGTATTTAAAGTTAAATTGAAGAGTGTAAATTTTTAAAAATTTATAAAGACAAATTTAAATTAAAGAATATAAAAAGGAAAATTTTCATTCTTAATTCTTTTAAAAATATGTCGTGTTGTCCAAGAGTTCATGTTTTTCATTTATAGCCATACAGTATAGTTAGAGAAATTAATAGCATTTTATTTACGAAGATTCTTCTAAGATCTCATAAGATCTTGTAAGATCTTGCAAGAAAAGATCTTGGTATGAAATTTTAATATTTTGATTAAGATCTTAATAAGATCTTAGTAAAAGATCTTATAAGATCTTGATAAGATATCAGTACTGTAATTTTAGATCTTGGAGCTGCAGATCTTCACTTCTTCAAAATGTTTTATTTTACATAATAGTCAATTAGAAGTGAGTGAATAATTCTTTGACTTTATTGAAATTTTTATTGCTAAATACGATAGATAATGAGCCTTAGACTGAAAGGATAGATTACTACACTATATAATATGAATTCTGGTCTATGTATTTGGAAATAAGTACACAGCATCTTTTGTTGTAAACTGATAAAACTAAATTGTATTCATTCTTCCTAAAGAATTTCAGGAATTTATTTTTTTCTTTGATTTGTTCTTCATTCACCATGCTCTCTTCTTAAGGCTTCTCCCCTGTCCATTTTTGCCACAACTTTTTGTCTAGTTTTTGTAAAGAAACTTTCTGCTCTTGATGGTTGCTTCTTCCATTTATTTCCAGCGATGTGTATTTTAATATCTTATATTCATATTTTTTAAAATAATTTTATCAGCTCATCTTAAATTGTAAAATTCAAGTTACCTGTTAATCAAATTTTTTGTTTGTTTTTTTGATAAAAAAATAGAGTGTTTAACATTCTTTGGAGGTCCTTGCAGTGTTGATTTTACTTCAGAAAAGATTATGTGAAAAACAGCTATTTCCAATAATTATTTTCTATTTTCTGTTATTTGAGAGGGTTTTTGATTGCAAAAGGTTTAAACAAATTAAATAGACCCTAAATCAATAAAACAAACAGAAATATAGAGGAAAAAAGGGAAATTATTGAGTTTTTGTATACATAACATGACTAATCAATAGATAAACTAAGCGAAACATTGACTATTCAAGTCTTATTGTCATAAAATGATCATAAACTACTAAGGAAAACGCATTACTTTATACAATATATATCGAAAGTTATCAATCATATTTGAAATGGAGCAGGATAATAGTCAACAGAATAATATATTGAGGAGAATATCAACGTTAAAGTAAGACTGCAATACCATCATACAAAAAAATTTGATATTTTCAACATTATTCAAAGGGATTGCCAAACGACTTTTTTCAGTCAGGATACTAATCTAGCAAGGGTATTAATTTTGTGCTTCTATTAATTTGAGATAACGAAGGTAAAGGAGTTAAGTGTATGAATTTAAATTATGCTAATTAAATGTTACCATTCTAGTGCTGTTCTGATAATGTAAAGGATTAGATTCACCAACTGAAAACCGTGATTTCAATAAAACACAGAGTGAACCCTGAAAAGAGTTTAATCTAGATATAATTGAAAGATAAGTTGTCAACCAACTAAATCTTTGAAATGATATTATATACAGTAGTCCGACCATGGTAAGTTGGTTGTTATCATTGATCTTGGTTATTGTTATATATTTAAAATAAAATCTATGTTGACTGATGAAAGCAAGTTTACAAAAGTTTATGTTCAAACAAATAAAGAACCAAATTATGTTGCTAACCAAGAGAATAACATTTCTGACTTCTTAAAGATGATTTGAGATAAAAATTCTCTATTGAACATGAAACACGCTTCTATTGATTGAAAGCAAGAAGTAGCTTAAGGTTTATACTTTTTGTACATAGTACACAAAAGATAGACTGATAATCTGCACCTATTCTATCAGGGCTTAGTACAAAAATATATGATCTCTCTATACATGTAGTAAGCATACTGTCAGCTAATCAGTAGATAATTAAAGATTATTTGGAATTTTGTCAGCAGATTAGTTCATTGGATACAAATCTTTCTATGGCTAGCTTGGATTTGAAATCACTACTTATTAATATTCCTCTGTATGAGGCTCTCAATATTTGTGCTTCGTTACTGCACAGGGTTTCTCCAAATGTTTATTGTATTAAAACAAGAGATTTTCCTAATCTCCTAGACTTCACAATGATGACTGCTATGAATGGATTGATGAAAGAAATGAAGAAACAATGGGTTTAGTCAAAAAACAATGGCAAGACAATTGCCAATCCTCTTTTAAACCTATATTGCACAGAAGATATGTTGATGACAATCTTCTTCTTTTTAGTTCAGAGAATCTTTTACATTATTATAACAATAACAGTCACATTACCATGTCACATCAGAAGCCCATCAACCTTCATTGATGTTCCCTAACATAATCCCCTAACAAACATTCCTGGCAACATAAATTCTGAAATTCATGAATTTTCAATAATTTTCAATAATTTTCCATAATTTAAAAATACTTTTCAATAATCTAAAAATATGTAAAAACAATTTTCACATGATAGTGGTTCTGTATAACGTTTCAATACTGATAAAAGTTACCTTGTGATAGGAATAACATCTTGATTACTGATTGATAAGTCATTTTGACATTCCTAAAACAAGGAAACACAAACTTGATGCTTCAAAGCAATAGAAGGGAATCCAATGTGAAAATATAAGTTGGGTTGATTTAAAAGAGGAGAAAAAATTATGAAGACCGCTTTTTATCTCACTACAATTAGACTTTTGTTCTCAAGATATTTGAGATTAAAGATTTTTCACTTAGGGAATGTCTCTAAAATGTTAAAGAATTTGTGATGTCATCTAGTGTATAGACAAAATACCATAATTTTAAATACTAAATATCTCAGGTTGTATAGTCCTTTCGAATTAAAAACTTTCATATAGGTAGCAGATCATTGTTACAAATCTTCTGCAATAAAATTTTTTAAAGTGACCTTTAGATCACTAGTCCCAGGCCCCCTTTGAAAATTATGTTATCCTCAATTTTGAGCTTTTGAAAATATTTTTTAAAATTATTTTTTATTTTTAATGTTCTTCGAAAGATTCTGAACTCAAGAAAAGAGCTCATTTGTTGAAAAAAGCTTTGTTGGGTAGATATTGGGCTTGACCCTAAAACAAGAAGGGGCCTGGAACTAGTGAAGTAAAATTTATTTTTGAAAAAGTCTTTTACAATGTTTCTATTTACTAATACTTTCAAGAACCCTTAAAATAATTGACTACTCAAACTGAAAATTCTTATTTTAAGCCTTGAAAGCTTATTAACAAAAGGCTACCTTACTCAAGTAAGTTTCTAAGAAACTTTAAACTTCATCTAAAGAAAAATTTTAATTACACTGTCTGTCATTGCAAATAAGTTCGTATTAATGCAATCAAATCTTACAGAATTACTAGCCCCCACATCTTCAGGAAACAGGTGCTCATAATGCTCTTCCACAAAAAACATTCTGAAAAACAAAAACAAAATAATTAGGATGGTAAAGATAACACTTATAAATAAGAGGGTGTAACTTAAACAATATGACAACATTAAGGCAATAATTTCAGAAAATCAACCCCCAGGATTAAAAGGAGGGTAGAGAGAGGGATTAAGAACTTTAAAAACTGTTAAATTTTAGGTCTTTCATGTTTAATTTTCTTATACAATTAAGCCTACATTTTTTTATTGTTTAGCCGCAAAATATGATGATGACGAGGATGTTATGATGATAATGATGATAATGATGCTGAGGCAGAGTGAACAAAGTAATTATTCTAAGGCTACTAAACATTATTTCACACAATTTTAATTAAAAATCAAAAAGAATATTTAATAGGAATATTACTTGCTTCTCACAATATCACTATTACCTGAAAGCAGACAAAAAAATTAGAGAAGAGCACAAGGACTGGGCAAGGGATATTAACCAAATATAGGGAAAATGGAAAAAAAACGTTTTTAGGGAGGTTTTTCTAAGAAGTGGACGTGAGGGTCGAGCTTTACAGGAGGGATGAAAAATATAGTCCTCACTATGACGTTGAGCTTAATCTCAAAATCACAACAAATTTTAAATTTAAAATTTAAAATTAACAGTTAAAATTTAAATTTAACATTTAAATTTCCAGCAAAATTATAAAACTGTGAAACTTTTGTTACAAGAATGGCCACCTTAATACATCTCTATAGGGTTCTAAACTGTGATTATTCGATGTTTTTAAGGAAATTACACAGTTTGCAAAAGATGTATGTGACTTAACTTAATCAACTTGTAATCAACTTAACTTACCTGACTTAATCAATTAATCAAAATAACATATATATAATAACTATAATAACATATATATAAAATAACAATTTTTTTGTTGATATTAAATAAAACCAAATATTTCCATTTTAGAATATTATTAATAGTATTATCATTTCTGTCACTTGAGGGCAACAAAGTTAATAAGGGTCTAACCTAATCTCAACCACTCACACTGGCAAACTTTTGATCAATAGCACTTTCTGCAAGCCAAGTCTTTTTGTTTCTCTATAGATTTGCCCATGAACTATTGACTTACATTTGTTTTACTGATTAAAATATGTTGGTCAATTCCCTCATTGTATTACTGTATTGATAAAATATGAAGAAACAATTGTCCATTTTTTTAACAAAGAAAACATTTATTCATATTTTCATATAATATGTTAGCACTGGTTTTAGAAGGATGTCATAAAAAGGTTCTTGTAACACTAAGACTTCAAATATAAAGCGTCTCAAAAAAAACTGACTGTAGAGCAAAATGCAAAATCCAATAATTCAAAAATAAAGCTCATAACAATGGGCTGGTTGTTGTTGGTAGTTGCAGTGACAACCAGCGTAGGCTCATAACAACCAGCGTAGGCTGGTTGTTGTTGGTAGTTGCAGTGGTTGCTTTTAGACTATTTCAAAATACAAGCCTCCTCTGCAATCAATAAATGGATCCTTATAGTAATTATTGAAATAAAAGGAAACCCATTTCATCTTTATCTTTTGCACAGAGATTTTGCAGGGATTCTTCATATTGGTAGCCTATAAGTTGTATGTTGTATTGGAGTTCTGATCAATACATTTGTGACAAGATTATTGTCAAGGCATCAAATATAAAAATGTATGGTAACTTTACGTTTACAACAAAAACTGGTAGTAGGTACTGGTTAGTGGTCGTTGTGGCTTTTTAAACTAATGGTGAAAATCATTAACAAAGATGATGCCAAAATGAGTGATCAAATATCCGAGATGAGTCTGGATGGATAAGAAAGAAAGCAGAAGAAAATCCTGAGCTAGCTCATCTCTTTTACTATGTATTTAGATACATGGACGACTTAATAAATCTGAATGACAAAATGTCTTTCCTAAAGCATTATAACGAGATATACCCACAAGAGCTTGATCTCAAACTCAAGAACAATGAAATTACTTCCGCCTCATTTCTAGATATTGCAATCAATATAGAGAATGACAAATATATTGCATCACTGTTTGACAAATGAGACAATTTTGATATTTCAATTGTTAAAATGCAGAATAATGGTAGCAATATACATAGGAAAGTATTATATATCTATATAATACTATATCTGCAGAGATTCTTTGTACTTGCAGAGTAACATCAAAATTGCTTGACATCATCAAAGCAATTAATATAATGGAATTAAAAACCAATGAGCTTCCCAATGAATAGGACTGTCAGAACACTTTACAATAAGCAATATGTTAAGTTTTCTAAATATGATGTATCTGCAAATGAATTAATTCACACTTAATTCATTCCATAAGAATTAACCAACATTTCAACTAAATTAATTTCCTATTCGAGCTGGTCTCTAGTTTGCATACTGTATAAATTTGCAATATTTTTATGCAATCATTTTCACTATGCTTTCTGCACTTTTAGTGTTTTATCTTTCCATGTCATTTGAATCTGGCAGGTGCCATCGATGGTGCAGATAACACTTACTCATCCGGTCCAGATAACACTGATTATGGCATGGATTTTTGTGGCCAATGTTAATTTGTTTGTTGTTGTAAAACTTGTCTATCTGATATTCTCACTGGATAATATTGTTATTATATTTTGACACAATGATAATTTCTTGCTTTTTCGATCATATTGCAACATGGTTGCAGACATAGTGTGTTATGCTTCAAATACTGGCAATAAATGTATGGAATTTCACACATCAACAATATCATATGTGCTGTCAATGTTGGCACAATTCATGCTTTAAATATCCACATAACTATTCTTTTGTAAAAAACTAAATTACCACTTTCTTGGAGCGCCGTGTAAAAATGCTATTCAGTTAGGATAATTGAAAAACTGGAGGAGACATGTCGAAAAGACAGAAATTTGATGGATACAAATTCTAAAGAACTTCACAAAGCAAAATGATACCTTTTTTGGATGCATGAATTATGCACTATCTTTATGTATGGTCTTAATGATAGGATTGGAGACCAGCCAATGAATGAAAGTATGCATAGTGTAGTTTTTAACAAATTTCACTCATTACCGAAAAGGCATAATTGGGTCAATAGAGGCATAAATAAATAAAAAATTTAGCTCCAGTTGCATTTATTGGTAATTTGAATAATATATATTTGAAAGATCTTCTCAATTAAAGTTATATTAGAATATTCCAAATAACAAAAATTGATGAAAAAATAGCTTCCCTTTGAAATGTTTATCCCTTGAATCACCAGATAATCAATCAGTACTACAAAATTTCCAGGATAAGTTTGTATTAATTAACACCTGGTGACCAGGCTAATGGCAACATAGCTGTCATTTGTATATGATTTTATGCATCAGTTTTGATAAAAGAGCTAGGAATGGGAAAGAATGCTAAATCTCTAACTTACCAGATTTCTACTAACAAGGAATCTATAATTAAAACTAACATTAAAATAAATTAATATTAACAATGTTAATAATAAACATCATTGCCTACCAAGAATCTATTGGATCCCCCAAAAATATTTTTTAAAAATGGCTTTTTTAACTACTTGCCATACAGCCCAAAAGTATGACATCCGGTTGTCCGAAAAACCAGGGTGCGAAATAAGAATTATAAATTGAAAGGACATTCATGTCTTTATCTTTTTGATCGGACATATTGGACTAACTGCATCAATTTTGAGTCAGTTTGGACGGACATCATCTAAAAATGAGCGGACATGTCCGATGTCCCGCCCTTATTTCGCGCCCTGAAAACATTCTTTTTTTCATATAGGATCAAAAAGAAAGTTTTGGCAGAGTTTCTCCAAGTAAAAACCAAATTGACTTTCAATACTGATGCCGCTTTCATAATAACTGTCTATGTATTAGCTTGCTGGCACAGTCATCACTATTCATCATATAGAAATAAAAGATTGGCAGATAAAATTGATGAAACAGTATTAGTTCTATAATATTCTGAAACAATTTATATAGAGTTTTCATGAACTTTGCTGTTGCTGCCATGGCAGCATGGAACGAATTTGGGATTCAAAATCTTCAAGACCATTTTTGATACATGTCGAGTGAATTTGGCTAGCAAAGATCAAGTATTGATCACCCTATAGAATTTTTTAAAAATTGTCATATTTATGACAGTGTTGAGTTTTTTCATGGTAATAACATAAAATTGACCAAGACCCATAAACTATAAATGGAGTATATGTGTACCAATTTTGATTAGTAAATTATAATAATAAAATCCATAATTGACGCACACTCTACTTTGTCTGTATACATTTTCTATTCCTGTCATTGAATATTATTAACATTTTAATAACATATATACACAACTTCCAAAGACAATGGGACATTAGTTCTAGACCTCTATAGCATTTTATTATCGTTGAAGTTCAAATGTCGGATCACTGGGTTGTCAATAAAGTGGTCTGTCTGAAAAGTGGGTAGCCAGAAGTCCGAATTCAATTTTTGTCAGATAAGTGGGATGTCGGACAAGTGAATTGTCGTAAAAGTAGGCTGGTCCCATCACATCAGTTCTCAAGGAAAGGCTAAATTAATTGTGACCTTTGACTTCTCAATGCTATATAAAAATATACCACACAACAAACTTTTGCATGTCTTGATTTTTTCTTCAATGGTGGGGATACATAAGAAGCATATAGCGGCCAATAAGAAATATGCTAAATGAGTAAAAGAGGGACCGAGGTGTGGAGTCTATTTTAATTGTGAATCGTTAAAATGTGCTGTTAAGTACTTGATATCAAATTTTTATTTTACAGTAGGTAACAATGTTTTTAGTGGTTTTATGTAAAAACAGGCCTACAAGTTGTTAGAAGAGAGAATATACGCAAGGCATTCTGTGAGGAGGGTAGTGAATTTCAAGCCCTATGACTTGATTTGAAATTATCATTAAACGAAAATATTATTCTTGGTGTTGTTTAAAGGCATCCTATGGAGAAAACTAGTCATTTTATCAAATATGTTGAAAACATTTTTTATATAATTAGTAGAGACAAAATATTAACTTATTTAATCATCAGCATCATAAAGACACATCAGATTTTTTAGATCCTTTTTGTCTTGGCATTTAATTCCTTATAAATCAAAACCAACTAGGTTCACACACAATAGTAAATCAACTCTAATAGACAATATTTTGTAGTTAAATAGACAATGGTGTAGTTAAAACTTTTAGTGGCAATTTGGTTTTTAACATCTATCCAATTTTTTATGTCTTAAACTGAAACTTCTAAAAAATTGCCAAAATCGAAATATAGGGACTATTCAAGATTGAATGAAAAAAAAATTGTTAAAGATTTTAACGATGTTATGGATATTTCAAATATAAAAAAAATCAAAGGATGATAGATTTACTAGATAAACATGCATCTCTTAAGTATTCATATGACAGTGACTTGAAAATCGAAAAAAATTTGAAAAGGCCAAGCCAAGAACAGATTATATGGCAGGGCCGTCGGAAGCTTTTTTTTGGTAGGGGGGCTGAGTTTTGAAATTGAAGTTAGCATAAGAAGTACCGTAATGCTTTGATTATAAGCGCCCGGCTTGAATAAAAACCCCTCTCTCTTGAATAAGACCCTATTCGTTAAAAGCACCGACTCTTCTGGCTTCAGATATGTGTGCATAATCATTCATCTTCATTTCTAGTTTCTTTTTTATCAAGAACAAAAGAGAAAGAAAGTTCTTCGATAAAAAAAGCTTAGAGGAGTTAAAGCTTTCATTTTCCCACTACTCAAGTTATCCAAAATATGAAAAAAAGGTATTTTGGGCCTAATAAACTGATTTATTATATTATTTCAACCTATATTTTCCCTAAATATGCCCCTACCATAGGTTTATTTCCTTAAATAATGAGATTTTTTAGGTGATTTTAAAACTTCTCATTATATGATTTACAAACCCCCCGTCTTGTTAAAGAATGCAAGATATCTCCACTTTCTGTTACTATTTTTAGAACTGTTAACCTTGTTAGAAAATGAAAGGTTAATATAGTGTTAACAATAATTTTGATGTGTTAACCTGCTTCCGAATCTCTTTTTCAAAAAATATAAGAGAGCCCTCCACCCCTAGCCTCATGTAAGCGCCACTCGAAAAACAATCGACTCAAAATCCTCAAACATCATATACTAGCCACATTTGGGGATGCTTATATATTTATCCTTTTTTCAACGGATTCTTAATCTCAAAAATATATCATAGAAAA
>JANSTP010048677.1:0-14435 GCA_025330745.1 Cladonema radiatum
AATTCCATGCATGAAAATTTAAACACAATTTGTACACACTAAGGAAAATTCAATTACAAAAAAATTTCTCAAAAATATTTTTTTCTTCACTAGCTCCAGGCCCTTTTTCATTTTAGGGTCAGGCTCTATATCTACTCAACAAAGCTTTTATTAAATAAATGAATTCTTTTTTTCTAGTTCGGAATCTTTTGAAGAACTTTAAAAATAAAAAATAATTTTCAAAGATATTATCAAAAGCTCTAAATTGAGGACAGCATAATTTTCAAAAGGGGCCTGGGACTAGTGACTGAAAGCTTACTTATCAAAACATTTATTGCAGAAGAGGTGTAATACACATCTGCTACCTATATGAAAGTTTTTAATTCGATAGGACTATTATAACCTGAGATTGGGGCAATTTTTCTATACACTAGATGACATCACAAATTCTTCAACTATTTAGGGAAATTTCCTAAGTAACAAATATTTAAACTCAAATATCTCGAGAACCAAAAGTCAGATTGAGATGAAATAAAAACTGGTGTTCATCATTTTTTCTCCTTTTTCATATGAATCCAACTTATATTTTCACCTCCGAATCCCTTTAATTCTCTAAATAAAGCATGAACACTTCCAAATAAATTTTGTGATGCCAAGGTACATGGACAGGTTGAGGTGGTTGAGAAAGAACTCTTTTTACTCTGACTTTTTCTGTCACATACTCAAGGCAAATGTATTCAACATTGAAAATTGTAGAGAGCAGATCTTGAATTTGTTTAGAGTTTACTTGCACCAATGACCTCAAGTAACGTTTTATTTTTTACCAGTTTTACTGAATCTTAGACAAAAAATTTATTTTGCTTTACAGACAACCCTCATATGCTTGAACTTCTAAATGTTCCGGAAAAAATAATATTATACGCTTAGATATCTCCACTACATACATCTTTTTAGTTATAAACACGTAAATAAGTTTAAGATAAATTTGTTCATCATTAAGCCAGGAAAGGTCTTGAGGACTTCTGTCACATGTAAATGCACCTCCCAAAAAGATGATTAGGGAAACAAATTTAACATTAAGTTTGCATATATATGTTTCTTTCTGTTTAAAGGTAGTGTAATATTTAATAGAACATTTTTTCAATCCTCTCAGAATGAATACAGAACAGACAATTTAATCATTATTTGCGTTAAGCGTCTGAAAATAGTCATCTTTTACACTTTTCTTCAGCGACAGTGTACCTGTATGGCTGTGTTCGCCATATTTAAATTTATATATTTATTGCTCCTTGTCAAAAAGACAAATTTAATTATGACGTAGAGAGTAAGCAAATTAAAAATTGAAAGTTAGGAATTATTGTTGAAGCGTAAAGAATTAATTATATGAGTAATTAATTACTTGAAAGCTGTTAAAAAAATATTTGCTTACTCTCTACATCATAACACATAAATTATGATGAGCAAAGTTTCATGAAACAGCACAAGTTGATATTGGAGGAAAATTGCATATATGTGATGAATTTGTCCCAAAGAAGTATTTTAAAGTATTTTCTATGTTATAAGTACTTCTGACTCGCGTTGTGAAGGCTGTTTAGAGCAATTTGGTTCAATGTCCAAATTAAGTTTTACACTCTCTTTAGAGAGATTTTAATCTATTCTTTTAATAAATTGTTTGTAAATGTAAACATTAGAAGCATTTACAAAACATTTTATCATAGCAAATTTAATAAGCAATTAAAAATTCAAACTTTTTAAATTCAATCAGTAATTAAGTATTTAATTGTCTAAATTTCATTTATCCAATGAAAAAAATTAATGATTGAAACAAATCCATATTTGGAAAGTGATTTCTGAAAGCGATTTAGTCATACAATAAGAACTTTGGTTAGCACTGTTCGCTCATCAAAATTAAGCAAAGAAGAGTAAAAGTTAAAATTATGTTTAGTAAGTGACAGCAAGGAGCCTCTCAAAAATACGCTTAGTAAGCAAAAAAGTCTGTCACTACGCTATCAATAATAGTGCTCATAAAAATTTATTAATCCAACTTTAATGACTCTTTAATGACTTCCAAATATTCATCTTTTTGAACAAAATGATCAATTTATTATTTCTAAAATATGAAACAAGGCTGACTTAGAGTAAAAGGATTAATATTTAGAAGATTCATATTTCTTTTAAAAGTGTAGGTTCTAAATAATTTAAAAATTTTTATTTAATTTTTTAAAAATAACAGAAAAAAGTGAAAAAAAGAAATGGAAGAGCGAGGACTATTGATTTTGTTAGTGCTAAAACAATGTAGTCAAAGGCTTCTAACTTTATGAGTATTTTTTAAAATTGTGCTCTAAAAATGTTTAATTAAAAGTCTAAAAACAAAATGAGAGACCATTTAAGAATTTTTCAGAGTGATAGCTATATGAGTTTTTGAGTAAAGGTATATAATAATAAGCTGAGAAAATTGTCTCTACCACCCTGGCATTTCACTTTTTCATATGGGAGATAAAAATATGCTAATTGTGGCATTATAAGAACTTTTTTACAAATGCATATTATGCATAGTAAGCCATGATGTTATGGAAATGTATTTAAAAATTTGTTTTTATCATGAAAAGCAATCTCTGGGTGGTCACACTTAAAGATTAATAAATTAATCACATTCAGTTTTATCAAAAAACGAATTTTCTAGATTAATATTTTCAGATTAATATTTTAATGACAGCTGGTTTATTATCAGCATTACAGTCGGATTGATATATTAGTCCAGAAATTGCTAGTGTGACTTTGGCTATTAAGTATACTTCACTAGTAAATCCTGCTCTTGTCCTCTGATATCAGATTTAGCTGCAAATTTTTTAGACACTTTTCTTCATCTGCTCTTAATTATATCAACAATTTTTTTTATATTTGTTATTTAGCAAAGAAGATGTTGTCAAGATGATGAATGATCAGAAAAAGAATTTTGAAAATTTGTATGTCATTGTTTTACTTGATTCATCTGTTTTTGGGTTCACTATTTGAAGACTTGGATTATTAATTAGTGTATATGTTCTCATTCCGAGAGTAACAATTTGATAAAGGAAACATTTCTGAAACATGAATGCATCAATTTTTTTAAATTTTTGCATTGTTTACTCATAACTTTTTTGAATGTTTTGCTGTTTTCCTTTTTATTTTATGACTATATTGCAGTACCATTTTTAATATTTTTTATCTGCTTGTTTTAAGATTGTTTTTAGATGTAATTAAGATTTAAGAAATAATTGAATAATTATCTCAGGCTGTTTCTTTCTTTTATTAAGGCATTGAATAATCTGAAAATAATTTTATTTAGGAATACATACTGCAGTATGGAAAACGGAATGGATAAAGGGTAGGCTGTTTGTGTTCTGGCTCTTCAATGACCTTCTTAACTTTAGTCATCCTACCTCCTAACTCCCCAATCAAAAGTGCAAATGAGACAAAACTTTGCATGCTAGTAGGCCAACCTTTCAACTTTTGAAATATAAAATAATTACCTCCATTCTCTCGCCATCTTGACGACATAATCTTTCAATTGCTGGTAGTCGGAAAAATGCCAAAATTGGTCCTAATGTATTTTTTGCTAGAAACTATTAAAGACCTTTAAAATAGTTGTTCGAAGCCGAAAAGTATGTTTCTTGGGTCTTATCTCGCTCAACTTTTAACAAATTCTCAGAAAAAATTCCGAAAAATTGAACACCGTTGGATTTTCATCCCTTGGTTTTGGGCCACCAGGAGGTCAACCCCAAAACATTTTTTCACAGATTTGTTCCAAATAAAAAGTTATTGAAAGTCACCAAAAATCACCTTCATATCTTTGGTACAAAGGAAGCTATTAAAAAATGTTTGACAGGTAGAGTCAATTTACCCCCTCCCTTAGAATTCCATTTATAAATAGTATTCATTTCAGTTTGGTATAGTTTAGTGTAGTGTATTTTTCACTTTTTTCTCTCCAGCAATTGACAGTCCTCTTCCAAATAAAACACTTAACAAAGTTTGTACACTAGAGTTAGATGCATTAATAAACTATATTTTGATATGGCACTTGTAGACAATCTGTAGCGTATATCTACTAGTGTATATCTACACTTTCTTGTTGATACTAGTTAAATTCATAAAATTGTATTGAATGGTAGTAAAGTTTTTAATTAATGCATAAATGAAAACCTTACGCTCATTACTATTGTTCAGTTGTTAGATTTGTCCCATTTAATTACTTATTTTTTCTTCGAAAATAAATTGCTTGTTATTTTTCTTTCGTAGAAAAAAAAAGATTGAAGCAGGACTCCAACTATTCTACTGTCTTGTTGATCATAGCAAGTATGGATTCATTTTTAGTATTTTTATGTGATAATTTTGTTTGGATAGCTTTACTATCTTTTTTTAATTTTAGGTGTAAGAAATCACAACCAAACAGGTATTTTATCATGAATTTATCTCTCTAGAATATATCCATTATTTTTTTACATTTTTTTCTTTGTTATTTTATCTTTTTAGTAAATTATGTCTTTGACTTTACAGTAGTTTTGCTCAAAAAGTTCACACCATGGCACTCAAAATAGAGACAATTAATCCCTTAATCTTTATTCTGAATGTTTATGTTTTTTTTTTGACCAAGGATTATTTTCTGCTGTAGTTAAGCAACTACCAGTCTTTAAGTTTTGTAACTAAAATTGTTTCCACTGTATATATGTAAAATCATTTGTTAGATATTTGTTTATTTATTTATTAAGTTTGAAATTTCACAAAATGTGCAAAGTACATTCCAACCCATATTTTCTATACTGATAGTCTTAGAGTGTTTTGTTCAATATTCAAAGTAAAATCAAACGTAGTACAAATTTATTGAAATTCAACTGCATGAAAGTTTTTTTAAACATGTGTTAATGTAAAAGTCTCAAACCTTTGGAATAACTGAGTACTTTCAGTTTTGAACCTTTGTAAATAATTTAGAATTTCCCTTGAAATATTTTAAATATGTTTTTGAATTTAAAAAGGTTTTTGAATGATGCTTTTTTATTGAGTTTTTATAAAAGCAAAACTATTTGTCTGAGAAAATAGTTCAAACAAAAAATAAAAGGGCAATAAGCTTTAAACAAAACGCTTTTTTCTCTTTATTTATCAAGTTTGTCGCTTGGCACGCCGTGGTGTACTGGTTAGTGCCATTGGCTCTGACCAGAGCGCCCCGGGTTCGATTCTCGTCCGGGTATGATAAGTTCATATGAACTTCTGGCCTAAGACGTTAAACTAATACTATCAAAAAAAAACGTTTTAATCAATATTTATGAATATGCCAAAAACAACAATCTATTTTAATTGAACAGTTTTAATTTAACTTCAAATAGCAACAGACCTATGAATCAAGCTGGCAGTTCAAATCAAAATACTCAAGGCAAACCAGATGATAAATCAAATAACAATACTAAAAACAGTCCAACTAAAAAACCATATCAAAATACCCGAACAAGTCAAACTGACAAATCAAGTAAAAAAAATCAACCCAGAAGCATCAACAGACCAAGCGAAAACACTGAAAATAGTTTGCTTGGTCTCAGTGAAAAACAAACTGCAAAGGAAAGTCGGCCAACCAAAAGAAAACGGAGAGACACAAATGGAACACCTAATATGGACAAAACAGTGATGGAAGCTCAAAGGTTTGTAGTTTTGTAATTTCTTTTCTAAATCAAATTTAAAAATAACATATCTGAAGGCCTTTTTGTATCCTAATATATCTGAAGATATTTAAAAATATTCCTGTATCTTATAAAATAATCTTTTTTATTATAAAAAAAATGAAAAATAAAATAAAAATCAAATCTTGCATCTTTAGGATTACCATCAGAATTGGTAGAATTGGCATAAAAGTTCTTCTCTTTATTTACCACAGATATCTTTAACTAAAATACAATCTACATTTTATCTGACTCGTTTTAGTTTTATTAGGATCCTTCTTACAGTTTTTCTCTACTGACATAGAACAAGATGAATGAGAAAATGAAGGCAAATGTATAGTTTTCTTAGCCATTATGTTTGGTGTGCTCACAATTATTTTGCACTGCTAGAAAATGCAACGATGTCAAAACAAACAAAAAATTGCATGGCTTGGCATCAGTGTAATGCATTGAGGAAAATATCCAGTGCCCTCACAATCTTATCCATCACAATGGTTTTCCCTGTAAATGTTTTTGATTAATCATTGATGGGCCCATTTAAAAGTTGTAGTTCAATTTTATGAGGGAATAAAAATAGAAATAGCTAATATAAACCATATCAGAAACATGAAAGAATAAGTTTTCAATTAAATACCTTGTTGTTTTGTTATTTTATTTTGTTAATAATTGTTTGCCTAATAGGAAAAATAATTTTTCAATGTTTTCTAAAACAGACGAAAATTTTATCAATACTTCATGTAATTTTTTCTATACTTTTTCCCTTTCACTATCCTTTAAAAATAACCCAATTTTCGAAATAATCCCAATTACTTTTAATTTGATTAAATGCATATATATGCAATTAAATTTGTAAATTTCAGATACTGCTTAGTCTACTTTTAAAACAAGATTTTAATAAGCTAAAATAATCCTTTGGTGTTATTTCGGACAGAAGTTCTTAAAGAGATTGCTAAAAAATATCAACGAACAGGGAGTAACATTTATGAAAAATAACAAAACATTCACATTTCTGGAGGGGCAGCATCCAAAAATTGAAGTCTAAAAGGGACAGAGAAGTCCCTGACGAAAAATGTGAATATCAATTTACTTAATAGTAATGTTCTTTGACATTTTTGCTTGTATACATCTCATTATGTAGCGCTTATGTTTTTCTTATTCCTGATCTTAGTGCTTTTTTCCCTAGGAAGCTACTCACAGTTGTTGTTGAAAAGGGAAATTCAATTACTAAAAAATTGTCTGAAGACAAGGAATGTGATGGCATGTTTTCAGAAATAAAAAGGGAATTAATGATGATGTTCGAAGCATACTTTAGTTTTGATAAGAAGTAAGTTTTTTTGCATTTCATAACCTTTATGCTTTTGCAAGGAGGTTTTAAATAGAATGAGTATGAGCTCATTGAAAACTATCGTGTTAGTAATTCCATATTTGCTAAATCAAGTAACTGACAAAACACTAATTATTTTTTACCAACTTCTTCCATAAAGGTAATTTTTTAACTGCTAAAAATTTAATTGTTTCGCATCAATAAAATAATTCAACGAGTAATTCCATATTTGGTTAAGAAAAACCGACAAGTTTTGTGGAAAAAGTCCTTATAACTTAGGAAGTCCTAAGAGTCTTTCAATACTGTTGCTTGTCTGGAGAGATAATGCTATCCCAAATTCCATGTATTAATAAAGACTATTCAGATAGACTTGTAGAAGACAGGATTTTAAGGTTTAGGTTTTCTTTAGGAGACTGTATATGCAATTTCGAAGATATCTAGAGCGTTGTACTTAAGATTTTAAAGTGAACTGACTACTTACTAAAGTGTTTTTAGGAGTAGGAGCGTTATTACATAAATATTATAGAGTAGTGAAAAATGTCGGTGTTTCAAGAAAATTGTCGGTGATGAATTTTTAGCACTTTAAGTTAACACATTATGTATGTTTTTATTGCTTTTTTGAAACAAAAGGAACAAATAAAAATAACAAAAGGAATCATATGAGTTCCTACTCCTTCTGTTTAAAACCTCTTTTGTTTTTGTTATCATAAAAATATAAAATAAATGGTGCTCCTGTTTTTATAAAGTTTTCTTTGGTGTCTATTTTCTTTTAATTCTGATGTAGGTATGTATGTAGAATTTTTTCAAAAGTGAGGAAACAAATATATGAAAGGATTTTTAATTACAATTTTATCCCATGGTTACTATTCGTAAATGGCATAAACTTTTATATTTTCCTTGCGAGGAATTTTTATAGAGCGGCCGAGAGAATCATGGAATGATTCCAAGTAATTTTGAACGGTATACAGTATTTAAATGATCGTTGGATTCTATTATTTTTTGCTATTTTCAGAAGCATAAAACAGTGGTGTGTTTAATGATCCAAGCCAATGCTTCATGCCTAGCAATAATTTCATTATTATTCTACATAATTAAATTTTATTATGGTTACGTTATTGCTATATAAATCTAAAAACATTTTTTTAAGGTTGACTTATAATCCCCTCAAAAGATATTTGACAAAATTTTTGATGACGTAATTATGTACTTGTAAACTTTCAGGTCCTTTAGTTAATAGAAAACAATAGAGGGATTTCTATAAAAAACAGGAAGAATTTAAAAGAAGTCTTTTTATCTATGAGGGACAGCTATAGAGGTTTACAACAAAGAAGAACAGGGATATCAGAAGGCAGTTTCATATTTAATTATTTTTAGTTAACTAAAAGCGGTTCGTATACCAGAACGGGGAGCTTAGAAGAATCTTATAAAAAACGTCTGTGATGGGTAATAATGGTAGGACTTATAAAAAGTGGGAAAGATATTAGAACAAGTGTTATTACCAATACATTTGGCATTACTAGAAGATAAAGCCCTGAAAGCATCGTATTAATTAGCTATACAAGTCTGTCTATTTTAACCTATGAGGGCTTAAATTTCATTAATGCCCTCTGGAGCAGGCTCTATTGGCGATTTATGCCCTCTGGAGCGGGCTATATTGGCGATTTATGCCCTCTGGAGCGGGCATTATTGGCCATTTATGCCCTAAATTAGTATAAATGACTTCCTTGCCATATTTTCTTGTTGACATTCCAATTTTTAATTTTCGAATGTTTTACTGGAATTTTGAATGAGTAAATTCAGAAGAGACTGCAATAAAGGTTAATCAAAAAGTTGAAAGATTAGATACGGAACGGAAACAAACTTTGATTTCTATTTTGCAGTTGACTACAATTACTAAGTTTTTGAAAAATCCCCAAAAACATTCCCTCGAAAATTAAGTACAGTAAAATCTGTAATGTAATTGTAATTATGTTGTAATAAAAAGGATAGGTGTGTTGCTTAGCTAGTTTGCTTAAGGGATGTTTTTGGAGGCCTGTTGCTTTTTCACATAAAAAAGGAAATGTAATGTGAAAAAGTAAAATCCCTTTTACAACAAGACACGGGAGTGTGTGGTATTGCTAATAATAGAAATAACATTTTTTCGGGCATTTTATATATTTACCAGCCTTGTTTTTTTTATTTATGTTCCTTCAGATCAATTTATGCCCTCAGCTGCGCCTCTGGCATAAATTGATCTGATGGGCCATAAATAAAAAACGCAGTCGGTATATATTTTATAATGCCCTCAAAAATAATGTTATTGTTATATTAATGTTAGTTGTAATATAAGTTCTCTATTTGGAAACTCATAAGAAACAGAGAGGGTCTTAGAGAAAACAACAAAGAAAACATACATTTAAATTTTAAAAGTATTGCAAGCAGCTCGGTTGGTAGCAAAGCTTCAAAATTGAATGACTCAAATCAATGTAAGTGAGTAAGAAAGTAAATTCCATAACTGAGTTGGGTCCTAGTAAATAGTGCTCCCATAATTGCTCACAATAATTTCTTGAAAGAACATTATTCAGTCCACTAGGCCTGAGCAAAAATTAAGCTCCAAAATTGATTTTCGTAGCAAATGTTTGGTAACCAATATTTGAATGCTGGAATATATTTATTAGTTCATATACTGTTGCAAAATAAAAAGTTCCCACTTTTTCTTCATCCAGTTCTCTCGAAAATTAACCCTATTTAAAATGGCTTTTCTTATACTAGTCAAAAGTGTGTGGGAGAGGATGGTAAAATTACATCTTCTACTTCGAGGTGTCAATTTTAAACCAATTTCAATAAAACTTACCACAAATATTAAGTACCACACGAAGATTTGAAAATCAAAAAATTGACCCCAAACGTCCTGTGAACACGTGGTGACGTCATCAACAATGCCAAAAATCAGAGATTTTTAAGGTTGTTTCTTTCTCTTTGCTATTTTCCTAAGAAAGCTTTCCAGAAAACTATTGATGATGGAAATTAACCTATAATAAATAGTACATTCTATTCAATGCAGGAGTTCAAGTTATTATGACCCCTTGGTGCCGTCCATAGGGTGCCAAAAGAGCAAAAATTCCTTTTTTCTTCGATTTAGGGCTGTATCTTTGGAACTATATACTCCATATTTTATATATTAAACTTAACATATTAGAATCAGCACCTATGCCAAAAAAAGGGGCATGGGGAGGGATCAATTTGACCCCCCCTTTGGTTTTTAGAGTTATAATATAATACTTTCAAATGGACAATTGAGCAATATAAGGCAACTACTCTTCAGAAAAGTTGTTTCTAAATAGCAAAATCTGTACATATGGAAGACATCGACTAGCGCATGCCACAGGTAGTCGATTGAAATGAGTTTTTTGTGTAACGGCAGTAATTATAATCACCTTATTAATTTGATCACCCCTCTTGTCTCTTGCATGCTGCATGTGCTCTAGTTACAGTACTTGCAGCAATATTTTTTCTTAAAATAGCACTATTTGAAAATAACCAAGACATAAATAAATGCAGGGGTTTATAAATAATTGAACAACTGCATGATCAGTTTCACATACCGCAAAAGGACACAAAATTTTGGCAGTTTGTTCAGGCAAGAAGTTCCTCCAACTGAACTCAAAATACAAGGTTTAGTTTAATTTGGAAAAGAGAAAATTGGAAATGTCATAATTTCTGCCCGCTTCTTAAAATAGGGTCCATTTCAACTGCATATGAGAGAAGATGTCGATACTTGAGATTAAAATGCTTTGCTAGTTAACCATTATTACAAAAACCTTGACCTAAGAATGCCTCTTTTAAGGGTTTTCATGCACTTTCTTAATGCCAATTTTCCTATTTTGATCGAAAATGATCAGCCAACCTTTACATGTGATTGTAACCCATAGGTATGCTCATTCATCCAGCATACAATTTGATCGAAAAATGAAAACATATATTCTTTTTTGTTGTCTGTTAATTTTTTATTTTATATACTTATCTGTCATTTAATATAATGATGTGATTTAGGAGAAAAAATGGACACGCAAGGCACTTAGCGTAAACAAGACATGTTAGGGAACACTATTTTGTAAACCCAGTATTATTTTGAATTCAAAATTGGTATTTGATCACTGCTAATACCAATTAAAGAAACTGAAGATTTTGTTGTTGTGTTGAAGCTGTTGCACTCATCCTCCTATCATCTTTTGATTCAACCCCAAGTCCGTAAATCCAGAAGTGATTCACAGTGTATATCTAGCTTATAAGGGACAATTGGAAGACCAAATTTTTTTATGACTTCATTTCAAAGCAAAAATGAGGAGAGCTGAAAACGAATTTCCAAAGAGACGCTGTTGCATCACTTCCCCTTGGTCTAAATAGGATCAATAAAAAGCACTTTGATATCATTGCAAGTTTCAGCGAGTTCAAGACTGAAAATAGGATTTTACTTGAAAATCAGCCCAAAATATCTAGGTACCTTTCCATAAAAGACTTTTTGATGAAAGTGCCTACTATTTCTATTGCAACACTCAAATGATGGTCTGGCTGGCACTAAGCAGAGAAAAGTGGATGCTCTTTCAGATTTATAGTTCACCAAACTCCACTTTTTTGGAGGAAGAACTTGATCTTCATTACACATGTAAAATATAGTGGAAGACAAAAAATGACGATAAAATTTTGCAAAACCAACAAAAAAGGATGAAATACAAAGATCAACAGATATCAACTTGGGAGCGACCGCTGTGAGGAAAATGAAACTTTAGATACCAAACTTTGGACTCTAATACAGTGGACTCTCTATAACTTGAACCTCCATCTCTCCTAAACTTGAACAGTTTCGCTGGCACAGTGGAGAGAACTTAGCACCATCTAATTAACTTACTCAATCTCTCCTTAACTTGAACAATTTCTGATTCCCTGCGGGTGTTCCAGTTATAGAGAGTCCATTGTACTACAAAATGTTATACAACGATGGCTCATCATCATACTACGATAATCATCATATTACAATGACATCATCAGATATAGATAACGATAGGCACTTTGCCAAAAAAATATACAGGGAGTTTTGCCCAAAAACGAAGGGCCATTGCAGTATACTGGTTAGTGCCATTGGCTCTGACCAGAATACTCCAAGTCGATTCTCGTTCCGGCATAAGAAGTTCATATGCATATCTGGCCTATGACGTTAAACTAACACTACCAAGAAAAGATTGCCCTATATTCCTATGGAGAAAATATATTTTGGCTTGAAATCAGTATGCATACTATTGTTAAGATGTTCTAGCTGATTTTAGTCACTAATGATGAGTTTGAGTCTGAAATTATCAGTTTTTTGCCCAATTTTGACGATTTTAGTCCAAAATCAAGCTACTCTGGTGGTTAACTTTTCATGAAACTTGGTCAGAACATCTATTAGTCCCTAAAATTAAAAGCTACAAAACACCAGACAGATCGGCTCTACCAGAAACATTTACCACTAGCAAATCTATAGGGAGGAGTGGGGTTGGACAGAATGACAAATTTTGAAAAGTGGAGGCCTTAGATTTTTCTATTCAGCTTAACATTTTAAGCTTTTATATGGCAGGTATGACTTTTTAGGGGAAACCAGGACTTAAAGAGGGATTATTAAATTTATACATCTCAAATTTGATTTTTTTTACTTGAATTTTAGTTTTCTAAATCAATTCCATGGTCTTTAACAGATTTCTTCTGGAAAATTTCGATTTTAAAATTTAGAGCCTGATTTTTCTCTGAAAACTCAAATTTTTGACAATACAACAAAAAATGATGACGTCATCACTTTGTTGGTCAAATGATCATGTCAAATGGTAGCAAATGTATGAAAGTCTTATCGGTAAAAATGTGTTTACGATTGGTTTAGTATAACTGAATTTATAGACAATCAAATGAAAAGTAGGCAAAACTACTCCCTCACCACCCCTTTAGAAAATGAAGGCGCTTTTACAGTTTATGTTTTTCCTATTTTGCTGAGAAAAAAAATTTGATAAAGCAACACTTCATTTTTAAAATGATGCTTTTGAATGAAAACGTTTTGTATGCTTTTTCTTCTGTAATTCTTTTTTTGTTTAAATATTAAGTCAATTACACAAATGTGAAAAATACCTTGGACCTGGAAAACCAATATTGCTGTATTTTTCGCTTTGTCTTGAATATCATGATATGGTTTTTATACGAAACTTTTTCCCAAGGTAATATTCCATTCAAAAATCGTAAAATTTTTTAAATTTGAAAAAGCTGATTTTTTTCTGATCGAGATGCCACCGTGGAGCAGATTTGGTTCCACCATTCAACCGAAACGAACTTAGAAAAATGTTTCCTTCTTTGGATTCCTAATCCCTAGGCTATACGCTAATCAATTTTTAAAACAAAAATTTGGATACCCAAAAGTACTCTATCGCAAACAAATAACTCCCTGTCTAAGATCACCTTGTGAAATTCACCAAGTTGTGGAATGCATGCTTTATAGCATAAATTATTTAATAAATCGTTTTGTGGTAACTGGACAGTCAATTCACAGGAACTTTCTAGAAATGCACCTAAAATATATTTACCTTGCAATTTATGAAGAAAAAAATTGATTCCCAGACATTTGCTATGAAAACTCAACTTTTCGATGCAGGGCCAGTGGACTATATTATGCTTGCTAGACAACTGATGTGTGCTATATAACTCTGAACCCAACCATTCATTGCTGGATGCGCTTCTAACATGGCTGTCAAAAACAGGAGAGATGTCAAAGTGGAGATTTATAGCAAAGTTACTTAATTTATGAGAAAGTATTATATGGAGGATAACTCTAGAGGACTTCTATAAAAACCTAGATTAATATGAGAAGACAGGATTCAATTAGTGGATACATTTCATGGCGAAATGAATAAAGTTTGGGCATTTAAATCAAAAACTGGAGAGAATTAAAAAGGGGGTGACAATAATCTATCAGTAGGAAAAACCAAAAGAGTGAAAGATGGGAAATTCGAAATTTCTCGATCCTATTTAAGATGAGTATATTTTCTTGGTTTTATTTCCTCTATGCATAAATATAAAGAAATATGGTTATATTTCTTCTATATTTCTCAATCACTATGGCAATTGTTTTGATTAGAAACAGAAAATATTTATTCTGTAAAAAAGGATTTTTACATCTTTCAAGTACACAAACATTTATTCTAAAATGCACATGAGCATGAATTTCCATTTCCATGGGAACAACATTCAATAAGTGCTCCTGCATAGATAATAGCCTTTATCAAATAAGCTTTTTTCAGATGAGCGTCCTACCTCAAATCCTGAATTTTTAAATAAGTGCTTTGAGTGCTCACTTTGGGATTAGCGATATTGTTAACCCCATTTATACTTGGGTTATATTCTCTTTTATATCTTTTGATCCAGCTATTAAGTAATATTTTATGGCTGTC
>JANSTP010048788.1:0-13093 GCA_025330745.1 Cladonema radiatum
GAAAATGTTGAAGGATTCTGTGCAGCTCTAGAACACATCTGTTATTATATGAAATTTGAAACATAGTGACAAAATTAACTCATTAACTCCTTCTACCAATTCTCTACTCCTAGGGCGATTATCTTTGTCTTAGGAAACTGAATGACATTTTTCTACTCCTGTGCAAATAATTTTATTCCTAGGAAATTACAATTTTCTCAAAACATTAACACAATATCCTATGAAGCGCATTAAACCTAGCTGCCTATTAATCTAGTAGAGCTTTTTTTAATGGATCTGTCATTGACTGCCCTTGAATCTAGTTTCAATCAATCTCTGGAACTGTGGAATTAAGAACGAAGCTGTCACTGGTCAATTCAGACCATTCTGAAACTTTCCCTAATAAGTCTCCAGCCAAGTAGTTAGTTTGTAAGTCCTCCAGCTCGTTAATATCAATAAAAAAAATAAGTTAGTTATATTTGGAGACGACATTGCCAATTTCTCTTGGAAATTTGTTTTAGCTGAAATGGTTTAGTGTCTCTTTGTAGCTTGATACTCCATCGAGGTGGAGCATTAAAGATATTTGATTTGCCTTTTTTTTAATGTTATATGGAGTTATTCAGAAGAGTCTGAACGTGCACTGAAAAAAATCGCCTCCCCTACCTTTCCTCAGATAGGGTTAAATTATATTTTGCGTATCGAATTCTCACGTGGTCCACTTTTATGAACTAATTTTAATAGGTCAGCAAACGACATGCTCGAAAAATTCTTGTTCAGAAGGTTTCCTGTTGATTGATGGCTTATCATTTTGGAACAATTCACTGCTTTCTAAAGCATTCATGGCATATAAAGAATTGAAGTGAAACTTTTACAGACCGAATTTTCCTTTTTATTTGAAGTAAAAAAGCAACTTAAAAGCATCTAAGAGACTATCAGATGTATTGATATTTAAAGATGGTATGAGACCTCTAATGCGCTCTGGTCTTGTTTATAATTTTTCGTGTAGTAGCTGCAATGCTACTTATATTGGCAAAACGACCAGCCATTTAAAAGTAACAGCTGCTGAGTATCTTGGTATTTCTCCCCTCACTGGCCGTCATGTTGTTCATCAAGTAACTGCAGTGTCGGACCACGTGTCCGAAAGTCATCATACACCATCATATGACGATTTTAAAATCATTGCGAATGAAAGTAACAACTTTCGTTTGGAAATCAAAGAAAGTTTGTTAATTGCTCGAAACAAACCGTTTTTAAATAGAACGATGACATCTGCTCAATTACATTTGTTTTCGTAAATCCATATGGGGCTCTTTGTATATACGTTTTTGCTGTTTGCAGTATGTTTTAGAAAAAATTTGTAGTTGTAATAATACTTTACGTAGATGACACGACTATGCCTCCAGAGAGAGGCGAAAGCTCGTCAAAAAATTATTCTTTATTTATAACTCCTCAACTTAAAAATTATTGTGTAATATTTATACTTCTTCGTTAACTGGGAGAAGATCTTATTTCATATTTGCCTTCAAAAAGTTCATTGCTCATCGCGTATAGTACTCAAAATATCGTACAGTACTCAAAATTAATTGGAATTCCAGTCTATTAGCACGGCGCTCGATTTGGTTTCATTTTGTGGATACCTGGAAACCCGATGTAATTGTTTGACCTCTGCAAGGAAAAAAATTACTCTCGCTCGTTAACTCTTAATTAACAACTCTCGTGCAGGAATTTCTGGTAATTTCCTGAAATTATAAACATTAGACCTACCTCTTATAACGTAATTAAAACTATCAGCGTTACATTTGTAACCACGCACAATTTTGACCTGAATATCTTTCAAACCAATAATTGACTTATGATGACATCATTAGCCAAACAGGAACTTCAAGAGACAACTGTTATCGAACTAGTGTCACGAACATGGTCACGAATATTGAAATTTGCCGCAAAAAATTCTTGGCCAAGAGTTTTCACCCAGACACTTGATTATCATCATTCACTGTATTAATTTGGTAATCACGTATGCTAAGAACTATCAAAAGGTTCAGGTTTTTAGTCTGGGCGACATAGAGGTGTATAAACGGAGAGAGCTACGATTTTGTAACAAAATTTTACTCGTATTTTGTTAATTGTATTTTTTGCGGTCTTTTTGAGGATCTAATGAACCGCCGCTCTCAGACCTCGGAAACAACGAAAAATGACATTTTTAACCATTTTTGAGCAACTCTTTAGCCAAAATTTTTGAAATAATTTTGGCGTGATGACGTCATCAAAATACGATGATGTTATCGGTTTACCCGCAGAAATGTCGTAAAAGTGACAGAGAATGGCAAAAACTATAATAGTCTCTTTCTCTGGAAGAAAAAAAAAAAAAATTTTCTTTGTCGTTTTCGCAAAATATCTGCAAATTATAATGGTTCTGACAAAGGTTCTGGTTTTCTGGAAAGTTTTCCCAGAAAACTTTACAGGAATAGACAAAAAATTGCATTTATCAATGGTCCAAAAGGTGGTTTCCATGGTAACCTTGTAATTGGTCCTCGAGAAACTTTTGATTGGAATTTTCCAAGGATAATTTGCTTAGGAAAAAAAAATTTTCCAATGGATTTTTAGAAAAATTAGCTGTCTTTCAAAGTACTGAACAACGATTCCTGTTTTTACTTACACGTGACAATTACAATCACAAAATCTTCCGATGGGTTGGTTATGTAACTTTGAAAATAGTTTTGTTTTTTCATGTTAAATGAGAAAATCTAAAGCAATTATAATAAACTATGTAAGAGTACCGATGTACCTCCTAATGGTATGGTGACAGGATATTTTATGTGCAGTGATTACGTTGCTTAATTTTTCCCAAGTTTTTCTCCTAAACAAGAAGTTTCTTCATTTTTCTAAAATTACAAAACGTTTTCATAGCCACTGAAAAACTAATAGTTGTATCAACATGACGTAACTTATACCAAATCCAACCAATGTCAAAATTATATGACCATTTGCATATTGGCATTTTTTTCAGTTTTCATAGTATTGGATACACCATCTTGGCATGTGACAATAGAATCCAAAAGGACTAAGTTTAAGTAAAACAACAACATTACTCGTACGAATTTTCATTCAGAAACAAGAAGTACATCCTGAAAACTCGCTATTACATTACTTCAGCAACCTCTGGCCTTTGTTGCTTCCTTTCAAGGTATAAGTAGGCCAGTGAAAACAGAGGAAAACATATATAAAATGTGTCTCACATTAATTTGTGTTTTCTTTGTTTTTTTTTTCTTTTTTTCTTTTTTTTTAAATTTTCTGTTAGGATCAGGGAAAACAAGCAAAGCATTGACTAAATATTTTGATTTTACAGCTTTCTCAAAAATTGTCACCACAGACTATCCTTTCAAGTGTTACGTGTAGCTCTGTGTAGTGTGCCATTTTTATTGGCTTTTGTATTTAAGCAATTATGTGACCCAGGCTAATTGGCTAAACTTTAAACGTAAAAGATTCTAAAAATGAAGGTTAACATAAAAATATATTTTAGCATATTTTTCTATCTAGCCAAGAAGCTCTACGTTTTTAAAGTCATCCTCATCCATATACCAATGTGTCTCCGCTTCTTTTCCTTCAGCAAGCAAAGAAGGTCAATCTGGAAATCGTAGCTAATATCAGAAGGAAACCGTCACACATCTGCAAAATCTGTAAAAGATGATATAAAGAGTGCTTTTGAGGAGGAATATTTAAAACAAAATCGTTTTATTGCTTTTCTAATTCTTCAGAAAGCAAATTACAAGGCAATTTTTCGAATCATTCGATATAAAGATACCCATCATATATATTCAAATGTAAACAGTTTAAAAATATATATTCATTAAAACGATACAAAACTTTGCTTGCAAATACCAGGTGAAGATACTTATTTCGCACAAAATCATGCTTTCTTTAATAAATCCTAAGATATTCTAATATTTACAACATTATTTCATTGCAAATACTTAGACCACACTATTAACAAAACAGAGTATATACAGAAAGAAGGTTTAGAAAAGAATCATTTAGAGTATTATACCCTTTCATTTTAATTTTGCCTTGATTTTCTGGAAGAACCTTATTAAAAGAAAATGACAGCAAAATAATTTCCTAGAGAATTTTGCAGGGATTTTATTGAAATAATTCAAGTAAAACTTGACTCTTTTAATATGGTCCTTATGGGCTACATATTATTGCCATGAAGGTTTCAGATATACCATATTAGGTACTTGGTATCGCAATTATTTTTAACGACGCCATGACATCTAAATGTCAATAATATTTTCTTTTCTTCAAACTTGTGCTTTTGATTGTGTATATTACGGGTGGGGAGAATTGAAAGATTATATAAAAACAAGGCTGTATCAAACGGATCTGATTTCGAGGAAGAAGCCATTGAATTATCGATCACCCATGCAAATCATTCTACGAAGGTGTTTACAACATATATCAGAGGTGGTGATTGCTTACTAAATAGTAGTCTAGTAGACTCTTGTCTAGTTAAATGGCAGCTTAAAAACAAAATAAAAAATATAATTTGTGTTCAAAAAGAATTTAAATTTAATTATAATTGTTTTGGATAATCCACTGTTCAATTTCTTCTACATGGTGACCAAACGGACCAGCTTTCCCCTGGTAACTGATAACGTTGTCAAGAACGATATATAATCTCTCTGGAAAAGCACCATACAATTTCAAGACTTGATTGTTCATCTCATCAATGAATAACCGAATGTCTCGACCACCTCGATCGATTAGCTTTGCAATTTCGATTCGATCACTCAGACACGTATGTTTATCAACATGGTTTTGATACTAAAGTCAAATGATATAAGAAATATTATGAGGAAATAGTGACGAGGAATGAAACAAAAATTGAATAGTTTTGGTTGCTCGTGCTTATTCTAAATCTGTAAAAAACATTGAGAATTCTGATAGAAGATCCTCAATTGTGTGTTTTACTGTGCAACCATGTCTTCTACGCCTTACATCCTCCTATTTACTTAACAGACAAAATGAATGGATTTACTTTCTTCCCATTTTTCGCAGGTGTAGGCTTATTTTTTGTAACTGCAAATAAAAGCAGAAGCTATCGAGGTACAGGCTTTATGGTTAAGATTTACGTTAGTTTCATTTCTAGCTTCCTTCTGGTAAATTTACCGCCTTTATCCCTTTTTATACTGCCCTCCCAACTTGTTTAAGCCCCCTCAATCTACATTAATGTTGTTTCACATTTGGAGGTACCAATTCGAATAAAACCAATAAACCATGAAGTGAGGAGAGAGGTAAGGGAAGAAGTAGCTAAGATTAGAAGTAAGGAAGTAAGGTTACAGTAAGGTCATGGATAAGTATTTTCCCTGAAACCAAAAAATCTTGAGGTCTATCTATTTCAATCTATTTTATCTATCTATTTTAATCTTTCACTTTTTGTAGCTAAATATGAAAACTACGTGACCTCACGTTTCATTATTTACTCAGGAATATTGTGGCAAATTTGGATTTCTTAATAATTTCAAGATCAAAAATGACTTTTTTATGCGTTCCTGAATTTTTTCTTTGGACATATTCTTGTTCTCTGTTTTGTTTCTTTTGCTTTTAATATGATTTTTAACCAAATAATTCAAAAAAGTTCTGATCTTTCAATGTCTTCCTATTATTTTAATTTTTGATGTACATTACCGGATGCTCTTCAATTTTTTCATACTCTTTTTTCTTTCTCTTATTATATTGTTTTTATCATTTATTGTTTTATTATAATTGTTTTTTTTATTATTATTCTTAAGTTCTTAAAATTACTTCCAGCCACTTCTATTAGACGATTGTTTTGTAGCCGCCATTGGCTAACCACATTTTTTTGCTATGTCATTATTGGAAGCAGTAAACAGAGCAAGCAGAGTTTTTCAAATCTTTTTAATCTTACTTAATTCTGGATAAACTGCAAACTAGATTGCATCTTTAAAAACCCGACAATAACAACACTAAAAAAAATAAGGTTTACGTCAAAGGCATTAAATGTAATGAACTAAAGGATGCTTCTCATATAGCGTGTATCCATGGCTTGCGAGGAAGCATTTTCTAAACAATTTTCCTTGATTAAAATAATTAAATACCTTACTCAACAGATGCACGAATTTTTTCCTGTTTATCAAGCACGAAATTAAATATGACTGTAGGTTCTAAGCATTTTAAAACTCATTAAAAGTGGTAATAACTAAAAATAGTTTTAACGTTACTTTCGTTCCAAATCTTCTACAGCCGATGCTAGCCCACAGACAAGAATGTGTTAAAAAGAACCTTTTTTTATCGTATGTAGATACACTTTAGCTAATTAATAACATTCTCATACTATATCTAACAAATCAAATTTAAACTACAATTCGAATTGTCCAAAGATTTGAAATTCGTTCGATTTGCATCTCTGTTCGAACTGTAGAAAATCGAAATTCATTCAAATCGAATCCCATTGGATAGAATAATTCGTTCCATTTGCATGATTATTCGAAGTATGTGAATTCGAATTACGTAAGTAAAATTGTACGTTCGAAACACGCCCATGTGGTTTCATAAGAGAAATCTTTAGTCTTTCACAAGCTTTCTTTAATTATTTTTTGTCGTAAAATTATTTACAATTTATGCATTTTTGCATAGCTTGAGAAAGTAAGAAGGCTACTGATATCCACTGCAGTAATACCAGTCTTGTTGTGAACATGCTGTTACACCATAATAACAAAAATGACTGGTGAAGAAAATAAGTATAACGCACAGAATATAAAGAGTGAAAGACAATAAAAGTGAGAGCAGATTTCACAATATTTGCTATTAAAAATACAGGGATGATGATGAATGATGCATCTAAATCAAAAGTTCCCTACAATATAAATTGTTCAATAAATCTACTTCTGTTATAAGTGAATTAGATGAACAGATTCGGGTAGCCGAGGTGAAACCAAACTGGGTTTTGGATAACCCGAATCATGTAATCAAGCCCTTAGATTCAGCGCAAAGCATTTTTGAAAATTATTTTTTTCTCAAGTAAAATGCTGTAAATGAACGTATATATATGCCAAAGATTGTGTATTTATTCCAAACGTCTTAATATTAAAAAGGGAATTTTAAGTTCAATATCAAAAAGATATGCCTTAGATGATGGGACGAAGAATCAAAAGTAAAAGTTTTGAATGAAGATGGCAGAATCAACCAGTGGATGAATGGAAAAATTTCTTTCTCGGTAACCTAGCAACAAATATCTGCTGTATCATGTTGCCATACGAACCGATGAGAATTTATTTGAAGCATGGTAGCTATTATTCGACATTCGAATAAACTGCTGTGCTATTCCTTAGCTTATTTGTCGCAAGCTTACAGCAAATCGACGCCATTCTAAGAGCCATTATTTTTTACGTAACATTAATGCATATTCATTTTTTCCTTTGAGCGGAAATGCCATCTGGAGAATTTGTACCAATTTGAGAATTTGCAATTGATTCACGAATAATTGATATTGATATCGACACACTAGTCTTACAACTTCAATTTACTTGTTTGTCACGAATACGACATTCACGCACGAAATATCTTTAACTAACCTCATTAAAACTAATTTTTTGAGGAAATAACAAAACAAAATTCTAGCACAACAAGCCCTAAAAATCAAATGGTCCTTATTGATAGTGATGACTTCAGCATAAGTCTTTTCTTTATTTTATACTATTGGATGTTAGTGAACGGGATGGAAAGCCAGTTAGTTGTCTGATCCAATAGTCAATAGTCTGCTAAAAAGTTTTTAAACTTTCATCTACTTCTATTTTCTATCCACGATCTATCTAGCTGTCAAAATTTGAAATGAACGTGGTATAGATAGTATGGAGACAACTCCCAAACATTTTTCTTAAATGTTTTAACAGAAATAACATTATAAAGTTAATTTGAAACTATTTGCGTTTATTTTCTTGGAACTCGATATGTCGTCCAGGAAGTTACTTCTTATTATTACCCATATAATCTTTGCTTTTATATGTTGCCTGATAGAATACCCCTGCCTCAGTTATCCGGTGAGGTGCCCAAAGCTGATTGAGTAGTTGAAAACTGCTAAAAATTCGACCGGCTCTATACTCTTGAATAGTTTGGCCAGATCCTTCATTTAAGACTCCAAAGCTAAACGAATGAAAAGTACAACAAAGGCACAGTTGCCTAATTGACATTTTCTTAAATTTATCTTGTCAGAAACTTTAGTATGAAAGATACGTCCAGTGAAAATTTTAAGAAATCTGTCTTCTGCTGCGAATTTTCAATAAACTATCGTATAAAAATATGAGGGGTTAGAAATCACTCTCCTATAACATATCTCCTATATCAGTCTCCTATATTTGAAATCATATCCTAGAGAAATCATACCCCTTCCTTTTGTTTACACTTTTGGTAGATTACGTCATGATCACTTGACAAAATGGACAATCTGAGTAGGCAAACTTACTGAGGTTAAGTTCAGTCTATCTAAAGACTCCTCTAAAGCCTTCCATCTTGACATATGTTGAGCAAAACATCAAAATATTCAACCAGCAGAATTTTTTCTTCAGATAACTTCTTCCCTCCATCCAATTTAGTGAATATTTATCGCTTCTGCATTTTGGCCAGCAACGCTCGCTGTTCTTACTTACTCAAATATTTTTTTAGGTTTCGGACGAGTCTGTTATTCACGAAAAATGTAAGCAAAGGTAAGAGGTCTATACTCACGTCATCACGGTACTGGTTTTTGCAATAAACCTGATATTTATTAATCAATGCCTCCGATTTCTGCCAAAAAGTATGTTTGCCAGCATGTTTCAAACAGAAGTTAGGAAGAAGTCAAATAATGAACTTAATAGATATAGTCAAGGGCACTCAAACAGAACAGTTTCTAGAACAATAATTAATTTATTTAACAAGCTGCATTATTATAGGAGTGTTAAATACTTCAAACAAACAATTATCTAAATGAGATAACTCAAAATAATAAAATTGCCAATTTCGTTCCTTGGCATTAAAAATAATAGTAATCTAAAACAGTCTGAGACCATCTAGGGAAGGGTATCTAGCCAATATAATAAGGACGGGCGATATTCTGTTGCATATGTTGGCCTTGCTTCAACAATTGTTAGCTGCGCATGAAAGTTAGCATCAAAACAAAATATCAACACATTTGCATGTGCCTAGCGTACGTGATATATTCAGTAAGAGGTTTTAGTGTCAGCTTCGTTGTGCTAGTTTTATCGCGTGACGAGTTCAGCAAACTACATTGCTTAATAATTTAATAGGTTTAACCCCTGTCGTTGAACTTGTTATTTTAATAATCTGTCTTGCATAAAAAATACTAAAGTTGGAAAATTTTAAAGCTATTTTCAGATATGTTTTTTTTAATATTTATCAAATATCTTTTCATCCTTCAGCACTCTCATCTCTCTCAAGAGAAGAATTGCCGACATAAGCTTATTTGCATAAACCTAATACAAAGTTATTTTCATAACGTTTTTGTAACTGAAGAGAAAACCATTAAAAGAGAAATTATACGGAAATGCACAGAAAAATATTTGGTTTCCCGACAAGAAGCAATTTCTATAATCCCGTTATTATCATTATATTTTAAAATGATTACGTCATTGTAAAACAAAACACACAAGGTCTTTTAAAGGCTTTGGCTCAAAATTAGGTAAATTTCTGTCTCAATTTTCATACGTTCAAAATTTCTGTTGACTTTATTACTTACTCATATAAAATTTGCTTTCAAGCCAATCAAATGGAAAAAAATGGAGATTGATAGGCATACTTCGGGGTTAATTTTATTAAAAACCTGTAAACCATCGGAGAAATTATTTTCAAATAGCATTATGAATGTTGATGCTTGTGATAATCGTTCACTTCTTCAAGGGGTAAGATTCTTAGCTTGTACCTGAATGATAACATTCATAAACAGACAGTAGTGTAGCAACGATTTGTATATTGGCAAAGTAAGTTCAATTTCTTAGCCTTATACTTTCATTCTGTAAAATTTTGTGAAATTTGTAAAAAAGATTTTACTCTCCTCCCTATCTTTTTGTATAAAATACCTTCAAATAAAAATAATGTAGATGCCTGTGCTCTGATGTCACCTTTTGAGATGCAAAGAAAACGTAGTGATGTTATCCAGTTTCTCGAATACCTAGCAACGTAAATCATTATCAGTGTAGCTTATTCAAATTTATTAATTTTGGTTGCAGACAAGTGAGCTATATGTGGAAAAATTGAACTTCAAAAATGTCTCACTATTTTTAAATTATGATAAAAGACTATAATGGGGAAACGGGAATGTTAGGACGATATAGAAAGGGTCAAAAACATGATAACGCCACTCTTACCAAAACTTTCCACGTGCCATTGGGATGAGCTTCATCAATATAGACGAGGGCAAAGTCAACTTTGTCTTGATACTTGTCAAAAAGCTGAAAGTATTTGGACATTGTTGACATATACGGGGGTCAGCTGTACGAGCCAATATTTAAAACTAAAGGTCGTCCTTGCTTGCATAAAGAATGCATTGATTTTATAAACTGGACTTCTCCTGTCCCCAAAACTTCATAAATTGGTATGTCCGGTATTCTTGAGTTGAGCGACGTGGACTTGGTGAGATCATGCCATATCAACCGGACCAGGTGGTGACGCATTAGTGACGTAAAAAGAACTTTATTGAAATCTTCATCCTTATCAGCATCTGTCACTTGCCGCATTTTCTTGTAAATTAGGCGATTCACGCGCGGGATATACAACATCACGCTCCCAATCGCAAAAAACGTCGCCACAAATACATGTAGTAAAAATTTCCCGACAGTTTCGTGTAATGACATTTTTAATTTTTTAAAAAAGTTCGCTACTTCATTTAATTATTATACTTTAAAATTTATGAAACGTTTCCATATTAATTTCTTTTTTTTTTTTTGCAAGAAAGGCGTACGTGACAAAAAATTTTGTCCTGTTTCCAGACAAGTAAAGTAGAAATTGATTCTTAACATTTAGATATATTTCTTAATGTATGCGCTAATCAATAAAAGTAATTAATACCCATGGTCACGTGATCCATCTAACTGTCTATAACTCTCACGCGAGCATTAATCGACTTTCTGCAACAAGGAAAAAACTAACAGAACAGCAATAAGTTTTTTACGCATCAGGTTTTGCACTGTATGAACCAACGTATTTTACAAAAGAAAGTTATTGCCAAAGATTAATAAAAACAGCTTGATTTGAAAGGCTTATTGAATTTTGATTTCTGTAAATTACTTTTCCTTGCATTCGTCTCATGTGAAAAACAACGTTTAAAAATGTCTGATAGGGTTCCATCTACTTGTGTTACAATATCTATATATCAATTACGGTTGTCAACATACTGACATTTCTATAACTTAACTGAAGGCCATGGTCTACTGTGAGATAACTTGTCGATATTGAATTATGAAAGCTTCGATCACTAGGGCCAAAATGGTTAGCATATAGTCCAGTCATGACTGAAAATATCTCGAAGTTAAATTAATGGGGCTTTTATAAATGGCAGACCCACCGTCAATGATCCACACCTGATCCACACAATGATCCATTCCTGTTGCATCACCCTTACCTCAACCTGGTAATAAAAATAGATAGTGTTCAAATGCAGATGTCTAAGTACAGATGAAGCTGGGAGTTTATTTAGGGGAGGGGGCGCTGTGATGTGGGAAATTGACAGAGCTTCCGGGGACTTTGCGATTTTATTCTCAAGCTGGCTATTTTTATCATATAATGGACATCGGCGCACTGCGCAAGAATTTTGAGGGGCGGTCAGTTTTTTGCCCGAATTTTCTTACTAATTGGCCGAGAAAGAAAAGGTAGGTAACATACACACTAATAGATGATCGAGCCTTCCACTCCCCTTGCTTTGTATAGTCGGGTCAGCTAAAAACTGCGTACTTATATGTTTCAGTAATTTCTAAACGCCAACGCCAATGACAATACACACTTTTTTGATAAGCCACATTAGGCTAAAAATGGCAAATTTTTAAGAAATACCTAAGCAAGAGCCTGAGCCTCAAATCTCTTGAAGGAAGAGTTTTATAGAAAAAATTAGTAAGAAATGATTACTTATATCTCCAGTGGCTACGTATCTAAATACCTGAAATACAGAATATTAACTTTTATGAATGCAATTGTAGTGGAGTAATACAGGAGGAACTTTTTCAGGTTCTCTTTTGATGAGTGTAAATGCTAAGAACAAGCAACATCTTAGCAACATGTGACCCTCAAAATCGCTGCATTTTAAGCAACACTGAGACTCAAGTGGAAAGACGCCTGTTAACACTTGCCTGAAAAAAAAAAAAAAAAGAAAAAAGTGGAAAATTTTGCCAGAAAAAGTTTTTTCCGAAAAAATGACGGGATACCAGCACCCTCCAGCCCCTGAGGCAGTGCGCTTTTGAGAATTGACCATTACAGAATTTGTGCTTATGTTTAGTCTTAAGTTTTATTTGGTTTGCCCATGCCATTATTCTTCTACGGCTTTTAGTTTTGTAGCGCCGTCTTCCAGGCACTGCACGGCGGGAAAATGAGAAACGTACTATATAATGTATCACGATGACGCTTTTTTTGCATCTAGTTGCTATCGATCAAAGTCAAGAATGTCTAAGGAAGACATTAAGAAAAATAGGGAAAGAAAATAAATTGAGCAAGTTTTAACGATTCAGGAGATTTCTTTGAGAATCGAAAGATCGAGAGGTGAACACTAAAATCGGAAGATTCCTGAAAAAATCGGAAAACTTAGACCATATACCCTATTCAACAACACCAAGTCAATGTCCAATTTATAAAGAATGTCATTAGGGATTTTATTTACGATGTGTTTCAGTTTTTGGGCTCTATAAGAATGTCATTAGGGATTTTATTTAAGATGTGTTTCAGTTTTTGGGCTCTCGGCGTTCAAGATTTTTATTTAATACTTCTGGCTAGAATTATTTCGTAAAATTCATCTAATGATGCATCTTTGACGATGAAAGTAGTAAGAGCAAACACACCGATGTTAAAATTTGATCTATCACATGCTTTTGTGTAGATATACTCGATATGTTATTTT
>JANSTP010048899.1:0-24865 GCA_025330745.1 Cladonema radiatum
TACAGTATTTCCTGCCGAGCAATAATAAATTATAATAAATTAACCCTATTCGGCCCAGGGGGGTAATTTTACCCTACGTGTTAAACCTTTTTAAATAGCTTCCCTTGTACTAAAGGACATAAAGGTGATTTTTAGTGACTTTTTATAACTTTTTATTTGGAACAAATTCGTGAAAAATTTATTTGAGGCCGACCTGTTGGTGGCCGGAATAATCTGGGTCAAAATACAGCGGTGTCAAAATTTTTGGAATTATTTCTTACGATTTGTCAAAGTTTCAGCGAGATAAGAACCAAGAAACATTTTTGGGCTTCAAACAACTGCTCTAAAGGTTTTGAATAGTTTTTAGCAAAAAAACCTTTTTTTTTGGCATTTTCCCAACTACAGGCAATTTAGTGATGACATTATCAAGATGGCGGCAATGTGGGGAGGGGGTAATTTTTTTATATTTCAAAAGTTGAAATTAATTCGATTATTGAGTTTGCTTAATTTGATTAAATGTTTGATTGATTCGACAATCCACATATTCGACTGATCGCACCTGGATAAGGTATATATATCAAATCAAATGAAATCAAATTTATATATATAGCAGACCATTGCTAGCAAAAAACAAGAGGAACAAAAATATAGGAAATTTAACCTATTTCAGACATCAAAGGGTGTGGTGTGGCACTCACACAAATTCAATTCAACTCAAAGTCAAACAAATAGCTGTATAAACATTGGCAATGTCTATCATCAGTCATTCTAATGACATCAATTGAGGTTTCATAGAGTTTATGTCCACATTCAAGCACAAGGAAATTTTGAATGCACTGAACTGCTTTTGTGCCAGGTCGTGTTAAGCAGACAAATGATTTCCATCGCTAAGCTATAAAACTTTCTCTTGGAGAACCAACAAGGACGCAAAAAAAATCCAAACAGCAAATTAAAAATAGTATAGCTAAGTAAGTCTGCAAGTTAGCTTACAAATAGCATCACTGTACACTGACAGGCTGATCTGGAGGCCTTGAGAGCAGCTCAGACTGTGAATTATTAATGTGTTAATTTCTTCTATAACTCGGCTGACCTTGCCTTAACCAATAGCAGTATATTGGCATAAGACTTTCAGCTACAGTAGCTAGCTTAGGTACTGCTTCTGGCCTAGCTAGGTAACATGATGGATGCTGAACGTGGAAAACTCCAAACTCAATCACAGAGGCTGGACCGACAGAGCTGTAGCAAGCTAGCTGTACTCTGCCAATCTATTTCAGCTGTTCTTATATAGCTAGTTAGCTATCTTATTTTACTTTTTAGCTAGCTAGCTAGTAACTTATTTGCAGCTTAGCTATAGCTAGCTAGCTAGCTATAGTTTAATGTTGAAAGTGACCCAACTTATCTATCGAACTTTGCTGCAACCCTGCATATACTACTCATACCAAAATAAATGTGCTCCATGATCTTTAACTCCAATTTCATAATTTGAAGTGTCAGATATCAAATCAAACCAAGAACCAGGTGCTGTCCTGCAGCCTGAGCTTACTGCTTAGCTGTAGTGGCAACAGTGCGCATAGCTGACAATACTTGACCTACTCACGGACGTCGACGGACAAACTTTTTATTTTATTACGTCGTGGTTTTTGATATGGTTTCTCTGGGAATCCGAGAAAAATCTTGCCTCAGAAGTAAATTAAACATTGGTCACATTTAATCTGTCAACATGCAGCACAGTGTTACCTCTAATCTACGATATTCGAAAGTTTCTCGGTTGCACCTCTTTTCCTCGAATGATTAAATAAAATATTTTTAAAAATTAAAAAAAAAAAATTGTAAAAGAAAAAAAAAAAGAAAAATAAATGAAAAAATAATTTACCAAACTTATCATGAACAGTTGAGTGAGTTGTCATGATATTTGACAGTTTGTAAGTTGATTTTCTTCAGCCTACATAGACATTGCTTAAATGCATAGCATCTACAGTGTTTTAGCCTTGGAAGTTGTCCTCAAAATGCAGATAGATAATGATTTCTTTAAGTTAATGAGAAATCTAAATGAGAAATCTTTTTATAAAAGAATTAAGAAGAAATACCTCTTAAACCATGAGTCTTGTGCTAGTAATATTCGTTTGCGCATGTTAGTCCCACCTTCACCAATACCAATAAGAGGTTTTAACTTTGAAATGAACGAAATCAATTTGATTCAGTTGACATGACTGGAAGAAAAGTAGATACATGATAGATGATCTTAGGCGTTTTCAAAATATTTCAACAGTGAAAGATTTTTTCTCTAAATACTCTGCTAAAATTGAATCAGCACAGCCAAGATATTTGGCAACAAAACCTGTGTTTGACAAAGAAAGATATCCCTCAATTTTTCAATCGAAGAAGCGAAAGATGTTTGTTACATCCATGATATCAGAATTTCCAAAGAAACATAATGCAACAATAAAGCATGGACAACGTTGTCACCCTCAGTTACAAAGGCAGGTATAAAATGCTAACAAAAAAATTAAGACAGTATAATTTTGGCTACTACAAAATTTTGACCGTAAATTAATTGTTAATTAATTACTTAAGAGCAGTTTATTAAATTTGCCATATGTAGCAAATGCAATTAGCTGCTCTTGGCATGTAACTATGGATGATATTCGGTTCAGAATTTTCTCAGTCAGTGGTCGACCCTCATTGGAGAGTTACATGGTCCCTCAAAATTTTGAGTTTTCGAGTAGTTATATTAACTGTATAATGACATTAACTTTGATGCATTTGATGATGATAACGATAGTGTTCATGGTGGCAATAATGATTTTTTTTGTGCTGATGTTGAAGTTGCTAATAATGCAGCAGCATTACTGGGAAAAAAATAACTGCAACGAAATATTATAAAACGGCTGTCTCAGACTCTACAAATGACTCACTTTTCCATGAAAACAAGAAATCTGAAATTGATGTCAATGCTATGTAGATAGTTAATTGGATGTAGTAGATAGATAATCGGTGTAGATAGCTGGCTGGAGAAAATTTAAAATCTATCGAAATATGAAATATAGGGAGTTATCCCGTTCTTTCTTCGTTTCTATATTTCGAGGTGCTTATATTTTGACAATTTTTATTTTTGTCGAAATGATGGAATGTACCGGTAAGTCAACAGATCGGTGTTTCGACGAGTCGTTATTCCAACAACACAGTTTTAAAGAATAGGATTATTAGCTCCAGCAAATTAATAGTTTAAGTAATGAAAGGAAGAATGAAGGGGGAATGTTTAAGGGAAGTTCAAAAAATATCTCTTGAAACAAAATCTCAGTCTCACTTTGGGATCAAAATATTGTTAGGCTATGCTGTAAGATTTGTGGAGCACGAACGCTGATTAGCTTCTAATTTAATTCATACCATTAAATAAGCCAAAACTTGAGAGAATTGTTTGATTGCCTTGTTGTTTCTAAATACACTTTTCTCCTTTCGTATTTGCATACCTGGAAAATCGACGGTGTTATAACTGAATTCTACTGACTAAATTTACCAAGACAAGACTCTTTGAATCACTGGAATTTTCCTTTTTTTGTGCTTTGTTGCATTTGTTATTAAGTCGCACATAGCTTTAACTATAGAAAAAGTATTGAACCAACAAAACAAAAGTTTTTTTCTATTAGCTGTAGCACCGGCATACCATGCCAATATAGGAATATATGATACTGCCCAGGAATCCAAAGGAATCTCACTGATCTTTGTATCAGTTTTTGTTTTAGCCACAATTTTTCTCTAACGTATTTGCCTGTTCTTATTCATCACACACTGCTTATTCTATTTTGCAGTGCAGGTTTCCACGGAGCAGGAGTGCTCAAAAGCCATCCCTGCCCTGTGATGAACCTACGCTTACATTTTCAAATTACACTACATATTTCATTTCTTGCCTATACAGTTCTGCATGATAAAATTGCTATAGGTTCAGCCATTTTCTAACAGTAAACCCATTCAAACACATTGCCAGGGGACCATTGTCTTCTACGTGTTACTAAAATACTATCGTTATGACACCATTACAACATTGATGTATCGCAGCTGTAAAATCCTTATTTTAGGGCTTCTTATGCTGTCACTACTATTCAGGGTGAGAGGAACTGGTGAACTGCCCAAATTGTTTGAGTATTTTTGATTCATAATTTATATGTGTGAGTATTTTGATGAAGATTCTAACAATCAGGTCAAATTACGTACTTTTATTCGAATTTCAAAATAATTTTCCAAAACTTTGCAAAATCCCTTGGCCAAATTGAGTATTTATTGACATATTGTATCTTTTTACCTAACATCATCGAAAATCATCACCTAAATTGTTATCATTGAACTATTAAGGATTACTTAAACATTCCATGATCGTTGCAAAGTCTCTTTTCAGTGACTCAAAAAGGGGTTTCAGTGACTCAAAATGAAGGGTTTTCTCCACATATTGATGAAATCATGACATGAGCACATGACTTAGGGGTTAAAACATGGTCTTTTTAGAAACTAAGAATGGTAATATTATATATTCGTATTGACTTTTATTGCAATTAGTTGAGTATTAAAGACTGTAATTAAGGTGGTAGTTCAACCCCTCCCTCATGAAGCAACACACATCAAAGAGCCAATGGAGAGAAGATATATTTTCTTCATAGATTATTTATTTATTCTCATTTTGTCAACAAATTGAACAGAAGAAAGCTTCTTGCAATAACTTCGAGTTTCATTTAGAATTTTGTTCTTGGTATGGCTAATGGTTGCAAGAACTTTCTCTCTGGACATTTGTTGTTAATATTAGCATATTCTGTGGAAAGGATTAATCATGTTGAATGTGTGCTTCCCAGACGTTTCTGAATGGGTTTTTTTTTTTTCGTGTATTTAACGGAGGTCTAACGAAGGCTTTTGGAGAATTTCATCTTGATATAAATTTTTTTGAGGTTTTGACCAAATTCCAAGTTAAACGACTGGACTACTTATAAAGGCAACAACGCCACAAAAGCAAAGATATCCGCTTATTTAAATAAATTAAAATCATGCAAGTGTTTTCGTCAAGTCTCTTACTATTTGGATATTTTGGAAGCATCTTGCCCAGCGTCGGAAGGTTTCGAAGGTGATGGGCTCATGCCTTATGAAATTTCGGAAGCCATTGACAAAACGAAAGTCCAATTAAAAGAAATCATTTGTACCTTGGGGGAAGACGAAGAAGATTTATCAAGTCACATCACTAGGTTTTCTCTCAGCGAAGAAGTTACTTTGGCCGGCAATTTTACTAAAAAAGAGAATGTGCAGGAGAAGAATGAGAACAAAAGCAAAATAAAAGTACAAATTACAGGGATGGAATACGATGAAAAAGTCAGAAAAGAGGTTGCCTCATCGAAAATTGAAACAGCAAGAAAGCTTGATAAAATCTTATCGGCATGCTTTTCAGATTGTGAAGAGCCAATATTCAAAGCTTTCAAAATTTACAATCCATCAAATTGGGTTAAAGATAAAGATGAATCGTACGGGGCAGCTGAAATTAAAATGCTCGTGGGACTCTTCAAAGAGCCAATATCAAATCCTCCCTTTGAAGAGCAATGGGTTTATATCGAGTAGCGCTTGGTTAAAGTAAACATTCGCCGAAATTATTTGAATGCTAGTGCAAAACAAGCTTGAGCAATAGTTCTGTCTTTTAGTAGGAATGAATTCCCAAATGTTTGTCTGCTGATTGGGCTAACAACGTACATATCCGTTTCAAATTTTCAGTTGAACGAACCTTTTTTATTACATATATTATTATTATTATTATTATTATTATTATTATCAACACTTCGGTCGGCAAAATACATTAAAAATAAAGTAACTAAACATAAAATAAATTAAAAAGAGTTAATCAAGCACAAAAACAGAAACAGAAAGATCTATTCTTGTAGTTTCCTGGTGAAGCTAATTAATGCCAAAGAACTTATTTAACTCTTTGCTAGATCAAAATTATAATAATGCATATAACTAATATGTATAAATGTAAATTGATCAATATAAATCAGTATATAGGGCACGAAACTCAAGATGAGACAAATAGCTTTGACAAAATATTTTATGAGCATTTTTTATATTGATCCAGGAAAAAAAGTGAAAGTATGCTAAATAAAACCAACCCTAGAAATGTATGTCTTGCACAAGTTACAATCGCAGTTTTCAGGAACCCAGCTTCTTATCCTCAATTTAAATTCTTGAAGGGAGTTAGCTTCTTTTAGATCATTTGGCAGCATATGCCATACAATTGGGGCGAAAGCAGAGATAGAATTTGTGCCATAGTGTCCCGTATTCTTAAGAGGTTTAAGCAGGATATTGTTATTTTTGAGGTTATAACATCTTGGAGTGTTTTTACTTCATGTATTACTTTAGGTGCTATTCCCGTCTTAAATTTATAAATTTCGATAGCTAGCTAACGAGTATTTTTGTGGTGAATAGTAACACCATTTAGTCTTTTGACACATTTCCGCAGTGACAGGAGATTATCAATGCACCACACCACAACAGAAGATTTGCTAATTATCAAAGCAAATGATTCAATTTGGAGTGATAGAGAGGAAGAAGACTTGTTAAATAGGGCTGTCACTGCGTATTTACAATCCCGTAAGCTAAGTAGAGCAAAGTTGACCAAGCTGGTCCGTCAGTAACCATTGAAATGGGTGTCGATATTATTGACCCATCGCCATCTCATTCGCTCGATAGCGAATCTGATTTTTTGTAAACATACGACTATAAAAATGACAAAGCTCGAACATACAGCTACATGGACTTGATAAAACATATTCTATTTACGTGAAAAAAGACATTACTACCTACAACCCTTCTTGTTGGTTTTTCTATTTGTATTCTTTTAGTAAACTGAAGTGTATTAAGATACCCAATATCTTCTTTTTACCCCCTCCCCTCCCCCACCATAATATGTTTGACACTCACTATGATTGACTTATTAAAAAATCTGGCGGTCGTGATTTGTTTTCATGCAGCAATATTAGGAAAATGATTTACAGTTTTTGTGAACGGGGATGTAGCTCAGTGGTAGAGCACTGGCATATAATATGCAAGAAGACCGAGTTCGATTCCCTGCACTCCCATATTGCCAATTTGTGCTCTATCAGTTAACAATTTTAAGACACAACTCCAACTTTAAATAAATAGAAAGCTAGGTGAGTAACGTGAATGTTAAAATAGAAAAGATAAGGTTGCTCTACCATTGAGCTATTAAGGCTAGAACCGGTAGCAAGAATCGAACTCGCATCTCTCCTTCTTTCTCATAATTTCAAAGGCAACGCATTTGGAGTTTAGAAAAAATACGCTGGAGAGTTTTTCAGCAATAAATATTCATTTTTGAAAAGTTGCCGACTTAGTACCGACCTTAAAAAGTCTGTGGCCCGTAATTCACTGCCGACTTGTTTTTCAATTCACAAGCCTGCCGCTGAAATCCATGGCATTGGGTGATCAAGTGTGGTTTCATATGCTCCTAATCTATGGGCAGCGAAGCAACTGAAATGAAAAACACTCATTTCATTAGAAAGACTTGAGATAGGTTTTAAATCTTTAAGTCTTGTGTCACAAATGATAATATGGGAGTGCAGGGTATCGAACCCTGCTCCTCTCGCATGTGATGCCAGCGCTCGGCCACTGAGCTACACTCTCGTTTGATCTCTAAATCGTGATCACAAAGCAGCACACTTAGGCAAGTTGATGTGCGCAATGACCACTCGCCTGCTTAATTTCAAAAGGCCAGGTCTGTGATGAAGACGGAGGGCTGGGGTAGATATGGGCAAGACAAAGACAAAAGGAAACTGACGTTGAAGGGGAAGGTGAAGACAAAGGAAAGTTGAAGGCAATGAAAACGGGAAGGCAAAGGTAAGTTGAAGAAAGTAGGAGGACGAAGAAAAGAACGTGAATGCAATGGAAAATTGAATACAATGGGAAGAGGAAGGTGCAGGTAAGATGAAGATAATGGAAGGTCAAGACAGAGATAAGAACGTGGAGGCGATGGGAAGGTGAAGACGGAGATAAGAAGGTGAAGGCGATTGGAAGGTTTAGACAAAGAGAAGGTGAAAACGAAGGAAAAATCTTGTCATTGAAAATGTTTTGGTAGAGTAAGTAGCAGTCAAGTGGAAAGATTCTGCTTTGTCTTAGTAAAATATAGTATAGAGTCGAACAGGAAGGTAAGTATGAAAATGATAAATCATTTCAGAGTAAGTTAGACATTTTGAATTTTGTAACAACATTTGCTATTGCAAAAATTTAAGATCGAAATTAGATCTTTCTACAAATATTAAGCATCCCATGCAGATGCAGTACATGGGATGTACAGTTTATTGTTATAGTGTGCTTGAGAAAGTTTATCACTCTTTAGATAATCACTGTTTATCATCTAAATTTGAATGAAAAAGACTTTGTCCGCTTCGGGCTTCTAAAAAGCGTATTTTTTATTTTCGTGGTCAGTACAGACCATTGGATCTCACTCAGGGATATTTCAAAAAAATGTTACAAAATCAATTTTGATGTTAAGAACGTTTATACAGATTACAGTGATGTCTTCACCATGATGGTTTTTGTGGTTATCTACGCTGTAAAAAGGGCATTATGTTGCACATATACAAATTGGTTTCGAATCCTAAGAATGCTCTTTATTTCTTTGATACTTCAGTGGTGTAATTTCATGGTTATACCTGAAATAATATGAAATATTCAAAAATAATATTGCTTTGTTTCTTGTGCACAAACTAAGGAAAAAAGTTAGTTATGTTTTAGCTTCTGATGAAAAAGATGATGGTTGTCTTAAAGGTATATATAATATTAATTTATTGACAATGCATTTATTAGCATAATTGCTGACAATGCTGAGAATTCACAAAACGTTTTCAGTATATCTTAAATGTAGAATAATGTAAGTTTCATATTCAGAAAGGGGTTGTGAAGAAGAAGACTGTAGAGGTGCAGTAGATAATCAACGAAATAATGGTAGTTGTATTTACCAGTTTTTATTTTAGTCTGGAGAATGATGTTAGTTTTATGGGTTACGTATCCAATTTACTTTTTAAAAGATTTTGATTTTTTCCATAACCTGTATCGAAATTTTCCAAAAATTGACTGCCTTTAACTGGAAAAAAAGGTAACTGCAGGAAAGAAATCAACTAATTCTCAATTAATTTTAGTATTTGATTGACCCTATTCAGACCAGGCTTTTGAGGAGCTCGCCAAAGCTGGATTGGAAAAGGAAAAGTCCTTAACACCACCAACCCTCCACATGCCCAATTTCCATGAAAAATTTTGTTAACTAAAATTGCAGAAGTCCGCAATCCAACGGCAGTAAAGTTACTTATTTTCTGAGAACTTTAAAAGATAATGAAGTGTATTAAGGCCCAGTTGAAGAAGTAATACGTCATTAGTTTATTCCTGCAATTACAGAGGGTCAGATTTTAAATGATCTGCAAAAGACAACTGTAATCTCTTCCAACGCGATTCAGTGGTCTTGGGATACGAAATTCGGCAGCTATTTCTTCATTCGAGTTTGCTAATTTGGAGTTGGTAACAGCAAACCTTAAAAAATAAATTGTCGACCTTTAAGAGACATCTAGAAGACTACATATGAGTTTAGATTGAAAGGGAAAATCGAGGAAAGGAAAGGTTTGACAACAATTCCGTTATTTTTCCTGTTTAAAGAGTTCGGGCTGTTATGTTTTTCGTGTGCACAGACTATTTAGAGCACAATCTTTTTTTTCTAAACGGTTCCTAGGCTGTAGACAGGGAAGTAACTGAAACAATTAGGCAAATTGGTATTCTTAGATGACGCTACACATGTAAAATAATTTGCAAAATCGATCTGATAAATTTTTCTAAAGTCCTTGTAGCCAAGATACAGATGACATTATTACAGTCAAGAAAAAAAATTTTTCACTAAAAAACATATTTTTATACGAATCAATGAAAGATTTTACGCTGATCATTATTTAACAAAAGACATGGGGTTGTAAGAACCTACATAGCCTCAAACTTTTAATAATGGTGTCACAATCTAAAGCGAAAATTCTCTCATTGTGATATTTCATATATCAATCGATCAGTAATTTTATCTGGATCATTGTTTAATAAAAAATGTGGGCTCTAAAAAGGCTCTGTCAGACGCTATGTTGCCAGAAAGGTCGCATTAAGAGTTCATGATTTCGAGTTGAAAAGTAAATAAATTCCTCACAAAGCACCTATAGTTGCATGATATTTCAGAGAAAGAAAAATTTCTGATAACTAATAAAAGAAAACAGTAACCATCATAAATACTGGGAACTGTGGTTCATGAAGGTGTAAATGATGACGTCATTATGACGGCCCTCTTGAGTAATAAGTTAAATTTTTGTGAAAAAGTTTAGATGAAGAAGGTTCATATATCCATAAAATAACACTACTAAACCGTTTTGGTTGCTGTCCTTCCCATTAAAAAAATGAAGGTTGTAGAATGAGTTCAGGTTGATAATCGATCTGCTAAAAGAGAGCAGACCAGATTAACATGGGTGTTGTAACGATCAGGACGAACCCAACTCAACCCAACTCAACCCAACTCCATTGATGATGATGGAGATAATTCTATCTCTACAGAACATCAAACTTCAGGTGTATTGTCAACTTAGGACAACATAATGAAGGAGAATTTGTCAAACATTGGACCAACACAGTGCATCCAGTTAAGTTCTCTAGCAGCTGAGCAAGAAATTACTGCCTATACAGCCGAACCAAACATTAATGCTGTCAAATGCGAGGAAATAGTACAGTATTGGTATCGGCATAAAAGCGAGTGGTCTTAGCTAACAAGACTAGCACTGTCATACCTTTCATGGCAACCCTCCTCTGTGACATCAGAAAGAGTTTTCTCGCTTATAGGGAATATAGTAATAGCAAAAAGATTTTCTTTAACACCAGGTGATGTCAGCAAGTTGGCATTTATCAAATACAACCCCGGTAAAAAATTCTAAAATGAAAATAGAAAAGAGTGATGGACAATTTTAGAAATATGGCATAAGCTTTTATTTAGATGCCACAGGATTTGTATACAAGGAGAATCTATCTGACCAGGCTATGGCACCCAAAGCTCGCAAATGGAGTAAACCCAATGAAGGCCTGCAACACGTTTGCTCAGCCAAAGGTAAAAAAGAAGGAACACGACAGGCCAAATTCAGGGTTGCAATCTCCTATGACAAAGTCAACTTGTCTAGTTATTTACAGCAAATCGACAAATTACAATTTTTTTTTGTTCTTTAATGTTTTTAATATTATTACATTTTTTTTTGTTTTTTAATCATAAAATAAAAAATGAAGCTTCAACATAACTATTCACTATCAAAAAATATAAAATATATAACGGTCCTATCGTTCAAACGTAAATATCCTAAGAATAAAATCCATGAACTTAATAATGCAACGGTATCATAAACGTAACTTACTTATGTTTACATCATTATTTCATTTTCCTCAAGCACAAAATAGAGATATAGTAATTAAGACATATGCAGTTTTTTAATTCATTATTCAATAAAACTAATTTGATTGTTATAAGGTTTACGAAAATGACATTTACATGGAGTGACTAAATCTTTCAACCTATTTTTAAATTCAGACAAACATTTAGCGTTTTTTATTATTATCAAACGTTCTAATTATTGTCTCTGTACTGAAATCTGTATTTGTCTTACATTATTGGCCTAAAATACGCATGGCAACTCAAAGTCTTTATCAACAAATTGTACTTGAATTGAAAACACCCTGGAGGGCTCCAGTACCATGAATAGTTTCTATTTAATGGCTTTTTGCCAGTGCTACTTGTTCTTAAATCTTGGCTTATCATGGGATAGGAAAAACGCCTTTATTTGTTTAATATTGCAAGTTTTTTCCTGTGTTGCTAATGAGTTAATATAGTCGAAGAGACCATGTACCTTTAAAAAGTTACAAATAGTGGTCACTTGTTGGACTTGGTCAGTGGTTCAAGAAAAGGCAAACTTCCAAATCCCGGGTTTTTTCTACAGCATGTATAAAAGACAACACCACATATTAAATTATAATTAAAATGTATTTTGTCAGGACGAAGCACAAAAGAAAAATGTCTGCCGATCTACGAATTCGTTTTGCAACAGCATTGCAAACATATCTATTCAATCGATGCTCTGATGTTTTGATGATACTTGAAGAGGGAAATGATCTTATCACCTCGAGCAAATAGGTATGGGAAAAATTTTAATCCTCGTGTGATGGTAAAACGATCACCACAGATGTATGTAATGCAAACATGCAAAGCCTTGTCGAAGTTGAGTTGGTAAGCAAACAACTACAGTACAAAAACGTTGACAAACATAATATGAAACCTGAATGGCGATTGTTGAAGAAGAAGTTAAGTTCCTAAGGTAAAAATAGTGCAGAAAAATTTCTCCCAACATCCTGGTCGATTATATTTGAGGGTGTAAATGGAGAAATATTCAAAAATTTATTTGCCTTAGTCAACTTCTTGTTATGTCATGAAATAAATTCCAGTGATGCTGAAAGAGTTTTCAGCGCTATGAAAGAAGTAAAATCAACAAAGCGTAATACATTAGTAAATCAACTTCTAACTATTCAACTCGGACACTATATCGATGGTCCAGATATCTGTGAATCCAATCCCTGAAGTTTGATATTTCACTGGCTAATCAATCTGTGTTGAGACAATACTTCAGGCCCAGCTCGCAGTTGTTGTTTAGATTTCATGGGCAGCAAAGATGGTGCAATAATAAGAGTTAAAGATGCTTTTAATAAGAGTTAAAGTCCGAATTCAGTCGTTTTTCCAGGGTCTGTAAATTAAACGTAAGTTTACCAAGTCAGTATTTTTATCTTTTTATAAATTTCTAGAGAATGTTGGCAACAGAAAGATAAAAAGCTTCAAAAAATGGTATTGCTATTATTAATTTGACCTTTCAAACTTTCAAAAATAATTGGTATAATGTTTGACCATCAATATTAATTATGAAATAACTTTAGTTTAAGACAATCTTGCTTGAGTAAGGAAAAAAACGTATGAACGGGAAGATGTTTAGCCTCGGGGGCTGATTTCGCAATTGGGCGACTGGAAAATTAAATTTCACTTTTGAATTCGTAAATAAATTTAACGTTAGGATGTAAGAGATTTATGTAATTATAACAGGAAATTGCCTAGTCCGTAGTGTCAAAAATAAGAAAAGTGTCATCAACATAACTTTGAAAGCTAAGATTCGAATTTTATTAAATAATGATTGCGTCATTTTTTTGTGTATTATTTCTCTTGAAATAGATCTAAACCTGTGAAAGCTTCCACCTTTTGCTAGTGAGATCAAACTTTGCAGCCATTTTGTTTGTATGTGGCCTCATGTTAGTTTTAAGTTTTCATGACACCTCTTCCCTCGTTAGATTTCCCTTTTATAGTTGGGAGTGTTGGCAGCTCAGTGGCTAAATTCTTGCTCAGCCCAGACCTCTTGTAATTTTTGCATGACATGGATGGTACTTCTCCTTTTGAAATTAGTTTTATGCAAGCCCTCTCTACTGTAAGCATATGCTGTACTATGAAATAAAACTATGACATTTTAAGTCTATTATTATTTCACAGTTTCATCTCTGATATACGTGATGTCTGAATATAAATTTGGGTATTCAAGTTTCATCAGGGCTCAAAGTACATAGAAATTAGCGAGCATTGTTTAGTAGACTATTTACTGTTGAATATTTTTAATATATCTTACTATTAATATATTTTAATATTTTTAAATATATCTTAATATATCTAGTGTGTTGCTAGTACCAAACTTCGAGTAGATTGAGATTTAGTGACCCGACATATTTTGCGTCTAAGAGGCTTGAAAGTAAATCCCAACCAACTAATCCTGAAGGCTTATTCAAGAATTTGAAAGTATAGTTTCCAGTAAAGTAAAACCCAAGAGTCAATCTGGTGACGTTTCCGGACCGATTTTCTCCCGTTAACAAATATAATAGGGAGAGGCTGCGCCAACAATGTTTTCTATCAAGTGCTCTCTGCCCCAACATCATCATAGAATGTGGTAGGCATTTTTGATTTAATTGGTTTCCAAAACAACCCCATTTTATACGTTTACACCACAGCAAATTAAACTGACCTTACAGTAGTGATTTATTCTTGCTCGGAACTCCCCAACACCATAACCCAAAGATACATCTCAAAGGAAATATATCATTCTTTTTCAGAAGGAAATTACACTAGAACTTGCACCAATATTTCACTCCAAAATGCGAAACCATTGCTTTTTTAACGAGGCGTCATAATCACGAACATGCAATAAACTCATTGACAACATTTTTGATAGAGAAGGCTAATTTCTATATCTCTTTCCTTTGTTTGTATAAGTCAACTTCGATTATGAACCAATGAGACGGTCATTCTGGGATTGAACAAACTCAAGTACAGTATGCTACATCACCTACTTCCGCTGCCGCCGAATGGCACACCGTACCCAATATCCCATCCCTTTTCTGTATGCGTCAATGTGACATTCATCACTCCTATGATGTCTCTTATAATAAAAATACATCTCTCTGAAAGATTAATTTCCGTGGCAACCAAAACATTCCAACATCTGACAAGCAAACACGCTCACATGACACAAATAATGTTACATGAATTTCGGCGACAACTTCTATGCTTTGATATACAGGATAATTATTGACTTAACAGTTCTTTTTTCCAAGTAGATTGAAGTTGATCCATGTAAAATTTTATCAAAAACTAACTAATAATTCACCGGATACGCCCAAATTCATGCCAAAAAATTTATTCCCGAAAAGCACTGGGGTATTAACCCTATTCACGCTGGGCTTTTTTTGATGTTGTAATGCTTGTAATGCTTCACCTGTATATTTTGAGAACCATAAATGTTAAAGTGATAAAACTTAGCACAGTTGTAAACAAATTTATTCTGAATACTTTGGTACCAATTTTGACCAATGACGTCATCACATATTGATGACGTCATTGTTTTTTGTCAGCCAGGTCGGTAAAAAACGGGGATTCGGAAGTCCAGCTTTGAGTAGCCACAAAAATTGAACCAAAAGAGCTTTTTTCATGCGGTTTTCACCATTTTCATATAAAAGCAAAGTACTTTTGAATTACTGGGACTTGCAGGTAATTTGGGCCCAAAATTGGGATTTTGCTTTTAAACAGGCCCTAAAATTGACCAACCGGAGCCAAAAATGGGTGTTGCCATGGCAAAAGTGAGCGTGGTCACAAAAAAAGTTTTTCAGGAAAATGTTCCCAGATAAGTTTTTAAAAAAAGCACAGGGTTTTGTGGTAACAGCTCTTTTAGTTTTAGAGTAATATCACAAAAACTACAAGGGAGAGGGCGCCCTCCAGCTGGAATAGGGTTGAGGAACCCCCAAAATTTTTTTCCACAAAATATTCATAATAGATCCATGGCAAAAGCTTTTTTTGCAAAAATGCAAAAAACGGATAACGCCTTGGAAATTCGAATACCTTGGTGAAAAATTCGATTTAAGTGATTTGAATTAACACTCCTTTATGAAACAACTTATTTGAATGAGATGCAAATTTTTAAATTAGCTTTTTTTTCATTGATAATAATAATTAATATAATTATGTTATGCTCTTTTGTTTATATTTTAGCCTACTTTTTCTTCCCGATTTTTAGAAAAAAATAGATTACATGTAAGACCTAAGAGTGTCATTTGAGGTTCTACATATTAGTTAAGCAAGATTTGAGGTTCGAAATTTCAAATAATATAAGCAGCTCTGTGGGCTGATAAATACTCTAAGCAAATGTGAATACTCTAAAAAAATACTCTGAGACGTCAAAGCTTATAGTTAACTCTATTGAAACTGCAAAACGTTTTTCCGCTAAAAAGATTTAGTTTTATGACCTGCAATTGTTTATTCCGACAAAATATAAAAATTTGGCGGTTTTCCCGAACTGCAAAACTTTCCCGCAGAAACTTTAAACTGTTTTTTCCTCTAAAGTAGTACACATAGTGGTCAAAACAAAGACCTTCACCATGTCCCAAAAATTTTTTGTTGTTATTTTCAATGTCTTATGAGTATTGGTATGTGAGTCGTTCCAGGCATAAGCAGAAATTAAATAGCATCACTGACATTATAGAGGGCGTGCTGACATAAACGTAAGATTGTAGAGAATAAATAAGAAAGTACACCCACCACGTGTTAACCTATGCTATAAAAAAGCCTCAAGTTGTCTTTTCTCAAAACTGAAATCGTTTATTTTCTTACCGCTGATTTTTTTCAGAAAAAGATTTTTTTGGTTAACTGGTCGGAACTTTTTTGAGTGGATCCGAAAACATTTTCACGTCTTTATGCAATTAAAGGTCCATTACATTTCGATTTTTTAATGTAGCAAAATGTTTTACATTTTTAGCATGACTGGTTTTAATTTCTTGTAAATTGTTTTTTGATATAAAATGGCGCGTTGACTGCAGAAGAGGTCATTCTTGGTAGATCATTTTTATCAAAAAACAGCTCCTAAATATGCTCATGTCATTACAGCAATCTCACATACAACAATCCCATTGCCCGTTTGCTCAGCGGTTTCTTTCATCACAATTTATCAAAAAGAAGAGCCATGAGAACGAATGTCATGAACATTTAACCAGAGATGTCGAAGGTGAAGATAAGCATGGTCTGGTATGATAACTTATAATGAAAATAACTTGGTATAACCAGGAATGTCATAAATTCAAGTGCAAATAATAATGTAGTACAGTATACTCTGTTTAAATTCCATAAAAATAATAGCAAATACACGCTTTTCTAAAAACCACATACTGTATAAAAGTAAGATGATATTGAGAATAGGTGCTCATCATCTTAACGCTTAGTTCAAAAAGTTAAAAATTCCAGATGTAAAATGTTTTACTCACATAGTATTATGAAATCAGATAAATTAAAACTGACCTTTTTTGTAGAATAAAGTGTTATCAATGTCCTTCCTGAAATCGATATGTCCAAGAAATGTAAGCTCACATGTGAACGAAAGTAAATTTAGATTTGAAGGGCAACTTATATAGTCTATTTGGACAATATCCAAAGCGTAAGAGCGAGTAATTTAATTCACAGTCCAAGAGTCAAAAATCCCTTTAACGTTTGAAGACTTGAGGAACACATATTATTCTTTCTTTGTCTCGCTATATTTCTTTACACCATAATTAAAGGAATCTTTTTTTTATTAGCAATAGCTTTATATTTTTTTCTGTCAAAAAATAAAAATTAATTTCGCTCGCTCGCTCGATGTCTCCTCGCTCGGTATTTTACCAAGCGAACGACTGAAGTTGTTGAAAGGAAATCCGTCTTAAAATCTCTCAGTTTTCCTTTTTCAGATATCACTCCACTGGACTACAGTATTAATAATTTGTTTTGCTTGTTTAACGCTTGATATCAGCTACCGCGTGTCACCTGCAATAATTATCACCTGTTTATTTTCAAAAGATTCAATATTGTATTTTTATTGCGGTACATGGTAAACATTTCTCATCAAAAATTACTAGCCAATCACAATTCCTTTGTTTTGCTTATTTATATATATTGTATGACAGAACACACTCTTAAATAAAGCTGTATCCTCAAGTTCGTCTCATGGCAATCGTCGTGTTGCAGTATTTTCTGGTTCATATCAAAAACAAACAAAGCTATAACTATATAGAAAATACTTTTCTAAGATTTACCAGGAATATTTTTTTTTATCCTCAAAAATCCGTCAAGTTCATCATTGAAGCCAGACTAGCTTCAAAACTGCAAATATGTGATGCTTTTGGTCAGCGGTTTCCTAATGCCCAATTTGTCTAGAATTGGCTAGATGCTAGAGACAAATGTTTTTTTAGAGAGTGTGAGTAGGCGTTTTATTTAACCTCAGATTTTAACTCCAATATTCATGTGCTTTTTGATGTGTGTTAGATTCATGGGGGAGGAAGATTAACCTCTGTCTCCTGGATGACACTGGTAAATGCTAATTTAAATCTGGCCAAAAATTGGATTTACTTACGACAAAGTTCCGTCGTGGTGAATTAATGACGTTACGTCAGGAGAAGGGGCTCGACTTGAAAATTTCTTTTAGTTTCATTAAATTCTGTGACCAAGTCAAAAGTTGATGGAAAAATATTAACTACTTAAAAGGCAAAAATAATTTAGCAAGCGAAATCAAGTTTCACAATAGTCGTATATATCTATCTACCCTATCTATCCATTAGTCCTTAATCCTATCCAGTCTGGGTCATGAATACACTAGCGTCTTGGCCAATTTCTCGAGTTACTTGGGAATCGAAATATTTTGAACGTATTTTTTAATGATCCACCGTTTTATAAGCAACAGTTCAAAAAATTGTAATTTTCCTAAGCAAGGTTAGTGTTGTGAAAAACTTACTCAAGCAACTTTTTTTTTTACTGTCTTCATACATACCTTATCGGGAAAAACTTCGTCTGGGAAAAGGGATGAAATATTTGGTATTTGGCGAAAAGTTTTCCCGACTAACATTTTCCCTGACTAAAATTTTCCCGGACGAATTACCTGATTTCAAAAAGGCATAAATACGGAATTCGCAGAATGGAGGTAGTTTGTCCTAAAAACAGTGAAAAATGATCATCTTGCATAGACATCTTATGCCATCACAACGGCTGCAAGTATGTCAGCTTATTCGAAACCTTAATGAAAGACCAAGTACCTACTCTGATAGAGAATAAAGTAGCAAATTTATATTTTGTCTAATATTTTCTAAAAATGGTAAGCGAAAATTTTCATCTGGGAAAAGTGACGAATCTTTTTCCGGTTGACGAAAATTTTCCCCAATAAAGCACTTGAAAAGGGGTTAACTACATTCACAATAGTATATACGTTCAAAATTTTTTTCTGTATTGACTAAGGTTTCAGATCAATAGAAAAGACGATCAAAATATTAAGAAACTACTAAGCGACATTAGTATGGAATTTTGGCGTTTTTTCAAGTAACTTTAGTATACTTTCCTGCTACATTTTCGCAGGGAAAAATTACTGTTCTTTTGGTCAGCGGGTTCTTTATTTAGCATTTCTCACGAATGGAGTGTATATCTAGGCCTACAAATATTTTTGCAGTGAAAGTTTCACGGATGATAGAAAGCCATAAGAGCAGCTAATTTGGTGCTTGCGAATTTTGTTCAGCGGTTGTCATCAAATGGCGAACGTTTCCTTCTTTTTGAGCACTATATTTCTCAAGTATTTTGGGAAAAGTGCTTTTTTCCCGACGGTTGAAATTTCACTGCTATGCTGCAAAATGTTTTCTGCTTTTTCCGGACACTCCTTGCCGTCCCTTGCAAAAAAGGGAGTAAGTGTTACAATTCCTCAGAGAATATTTTTCAAATCGTTTTTGGATTTAGGGGCTACTTTCCATAAATATATGCAGTTAAAAAGGCTGGAAAAAACAAAAAAACAAACTCGTTGCTTGAAAAATCAATTTCATACTTTTTCACGTATGGATGTATGTTAGAAGATAGACTATTATGGAGAAGTAAACTTCTTATATACAAATATGCTGTTTCACATTCATGAGGGGGTAAATCTTGTGGATTAGGCACCAGATTTTCACATTTTCTACGCAAACTCTGGTCCATATAATATGTGCATCCATCAACAACTCCTGAGAGTTCAGCCACTTCCGCTAATTGGCGTGAGTTTAAATCGTATCCTTCCATATTTTCACCATGCTTTTCAGGGCAAGCTAACATATGGTTTGGAATTCCAACAGGAAGAAGGACATCTTTCTGTTCTCTGATTCTGTGATTATTGCAAACTCTCACAAATTTATCATACTCTTCTTGAATCATTGGAATGTAAACGTAAGCCATAATTTTTCTTTGAAACTGATTTGATGGATTGTAATCATATGTCTTATTAGTTCACTTTAAAAATATCTCAAGTCTTTCGTATAGGTCCCGCCACCAACGTTTGATTTTATTTGACGTCGATGGTCAATAAACAATGGCTGTTGATGGGTCTTGCTGACTAACTTGACTAAAAAGATATGTATATATAGTCGCCATTTTCCCTGTTTCCGAACCCCTATCAATTCGAAGGAAACATGGAAGAGTTCTATATTCCAATAAGAATTTTAAATATTTTCTCCCAATAACGATGGGATTCGAGTTAGAAAAACATACAGTGAGAAATAAAATTTTTCAAAAAAATGTGTCGATACATCCGTACACACCTATCGGAAATGTCCAATTCTGGTATCCACAAAGTTTATCATGACCGTCCAAAGAGACAACATTCAAAGGTGCATCGCACATAAATTTTCCACTGGGCTTTTTTGATTTCCTACCCGGACGTTATTGCGCCAGCCCTAGCGGATCTTCTTGCTGCATCACCACAAAGACAAGGTTACGAGGTACACAGATATCATGTTTTGTTTTTAATTTTAAATTTAATGCTCTATAACCTAAAAGGCGGCCGAGCCCTCGCATCTCCTCTTGCACTGCCTTCTGCACATTTGCTAACGGTATATTACGATTGATGTATGATATGTCAAAAAAACGAAGTCTCTGATCTAGCATGGGTAAACTCCAGTTATAACATTTATAATCCTTTTTAACCACATCTAATATTTAACACCGCTTAAAATTTGCAGAAACAAATTTAACCAAATCTTCACGAAGTTGCAAATCAATTTTCCAATCTTGAGTGGACATTTTTCATATTTATTGCATATCTAACTAAAATAGAGCAACTAGTATCAGTGAAATAAAGATATGTAAAATACTGGCAATAATCATATAGCCAAACGGAAATTGTCTGCAGTTGCACAAATAGCTAAAAGGATGTACAGTCAAAGCTCTAACTAGCGGATATCATCAGGTAAGAGATTTTTGTCCACCAATTAGAGACGTCTGCCTTTTGGAGTAACCATTAATTAGATCTTTGACTGTACATGAAAAATTGTTAAATAATTCATAATAGTATATCTCACACTTGCAAAAAACTTTTCTTGTCCAAAAGTTTAGCTCACAAAATTTTCCCTGGCTGATAAAAATCCAGAATCTATAGTATCTTTCGGTTTAACTTTATTACGTAAATAAAGATCCACTACAGGAAAGGCCCAAAAAAGACTTCAAAATGAGGACATGTCATTTGTCTGTGGCGGAGCTTGAAAAAGATTCAAGTCGAGATTTTGCTTTTGTTCAAAAAATGTTACTTTCATTATTTCTTTACAGAAAGAACCTTTTGCAAGAAACTTGGCGAAATTCAATTTTTAACAAAAAGCAACTGTATTAAATATTAAAACCCCTTAAAGTTAGACTCGTAAAAGTATCTAAAAATTTGAATTTTCGGAAGGTGTCCACTCCTTTACGAAGAGACACCTTGCTTGTATATAATGTATGTGGATCATCATTATAGTCACTTGAAGAAAAATGCAATTTCAGTAGGGAAAAAGTGAAGTTAGGTGACAACCTATCTATAACCTATCTATAGATTAATAAACTAGCAGGAATCGCTTTCTGGCATTTTGACTTTTACCTTTAAATGAAGTTACCTTGAGCACACTTTACTTTTGCTTAGATTTTTTTGAGAGTCCAAAAAATATATACCATATTTTCTTGTATAAATTTTTTTATTTTCAAGTGAGAATTCTATTCGAAGGAGGGTGGCTTGTATTAGTTATTTTTCATCTGAACCATGGCTTAGTATTTGAGAGCGACTTCTATTCCAGAAAATACAATATATACATTAATGGTACTAATTTTCGCAGTAATTTTTTTGCAAAAGGAATTGGATTTTGCAGGTGTTAATTTCTGCAAATGGCTTGTTTGAGAACTTTTGGCGGGTATTAATTTTTGCGAATCGTCGATAGTTGAGTAATTTTTTTAAATAATAAATTTAGTCTTTCACATAAAAAAAGCTGGCAAAAAGAAGAAAGAGGAGTTGAAATCATAGAAAATACTTGATATTTTTTAAAACCCGCACCAAAACCCTCGTCAAAACCCTGGAAGGATGACATTTTTTGTTTGAAACACCTATTATATAATGGTGGAAATAGCCTAGAGATTTGTTATTTATTTTTTTTTATTTTTCTTTTTTTTGTGAGTATTATTTCTGGCGATTACAACAAAAACGGATGTTTCACGGGTACAAATGTTCGCTATTTTGGGTGAAATTCACGAAAAACATGAAAATAATACCCGCAAAAATTAGTACCATTAAATTAGAAAAAACTCGTAGAGCCAAAGTATATATTGCAATAGTCTCTCCATTTTGTTTGAAAGATTCGTACTCGCAAACGTTTTTCCAGAAAATTTGTTAATACTGTAATATGTCACTCACAAAAGTATATCTTGCAAATGTTTGAAATCCTGCATTCACAGAAGCTTATAAAAACATACTTTACCGCGAGAAAGTTTTGCGGAGAGAAAGTTTTGCAAGGAAAAAAATGCAAAATTTTTGGGATTTACTTTCCAAAATATATTTTTGGTGAAATAAACTTCAGCGTACAATTGGAAAAGCGAATTTTGCGCGGAATAGACTTTTACGATTTTCGGTTATTGTGCACTAATTTTCTCTGCATTTTTTGAATTTTCATAAATACCCACAGAGCTTTGTATACATCAAACATAAATTTTTCATCAAAAATAAATTTTCATAAATATTTTTTTACAAAAATCCGAAACTTAACTTTGGCGAGCAACTTCCTAGGCCATTTCACTATTATAAACTTTCACGAATCCGAATTTCAGTCCTTTTCACAGGGACTTACTTTCACAAAAATGGCCAAAAAACGCGACAACGCCGCAAAACCTTCTCCCCATGAAGTATTGCAAGATTTCTCTAGTAAAAATTCCGTAAAACAAGAAACGAGTTTAGTGCGTCCAATGACAGTATTTAACGCAATCTGGAAATCAGGAAATACGAAAAAAGTGGATTAGAAAAAAAGATGCATAACTTTTACCCAAGTGAAGATGCGCATATTCTGAGAGAACATATATGAGTTTCGTGTGAAAATTATGAATTCTGTTACTTACATCTTCAAAATAAGTTTCTGGACAATCATGGTAACAGACATGTAAAAAATTACGATTTAAGTGCAATAATAACAAGCAGATTTTGAAACTCAGTAGTTCCAAAGTATAAAATACGTTCTCAATAATCTAACTGATATAAAGAAAAATAAAAAACAGCCGTAAAAATATTATAGGGGCCATCCCACTTGTCCGACAATTCACTTGTCCGACATCCTACTTCTCCCACAAAAATTGAATTCAGACTTCTGGCCACCCACTTGTCAAACATACCACTTTATCGACAGCCCAGTTATCCGACACTTGAAATTCAAGGAAAACAAAGTAGAAGAGAAGCCAAGAACTCATTTAACATGCATGGTCTTTGAAGGTTGTGTATGAATGTTATTAAAATATCGATAATACTGTTTTCAACAAAAGGTTTTTGGAATAGAAACAGTTATCTAGTTAGAATTGTCAAAGCAGGGCACAAGTAAATCATGGATTTTAACTTTATAATTTACTAACCAAATTTGGTACAAATATGCTCCATTCATCCACACATACTCTTGGCTAATGGTTCTTGGTCAACTTTTTGGTCACTGTTACCATAAAAAAACTCAGTAACGTCATAAATGCGATAATTTTTAAAAAAATCTATAGAGTGACCAATACTTCATCTTTGCTAGCCAAAGTCACATATTAAAATGGCCTTGAAGATTTTGAATATAAAATTCGGTCATTCCATTACAACCACAGTAAAATTCAGGGAAACTCTGCATAAATTGTGTTAGAATATTACAGAACTAATATAATTCCATCAATCTTATCTTCTTATCTGGTACTGTAGTTCAAAATGATAAAAAGTGCTTTTTAACAAAATAAATACATAAATAAATCAATATCGTATGTTGAGAAATCTCTTATTATGTAGAGTGCTCGATACTTTGTGAATAACCAAGCAGAGCGATCGTATATTGTTATATGAATAAATATAAACACTGCCTGTAGGCTAATGGGGACAAGTCTGATTTTTATGATTATTGTGAAACTGACATCTGTGTTGAAAATTAGTTCGAATTTCACTAGGAGAAACTTTGTCGAAACTTTCTGTTTTGATTCTTTTTAAAAAAGAATCTTTGTCGGACAACTGGATGTTGTACTTTTAGGCTGTATGATAAGTGGACAAAAATTTTTTTTTTTAAATATGTCGGAGAAGTGGGATGTCGGACAAGTGAAATGTAGTACAAGTGGGCCGAGCCCATATTATAATCCTCAGGGTGGCCAGCACTCCTGGAAACTCCTGGAAACTCCTGCAACCTCCTGGAAATGGATTATACTCCTGGAAAACTCCTGGAACTTTTTTCTGTCCAATAATTTTTCTCTGTGTCTGTTCCAATTTCATTTTATAAATTAGACATTTGATGACTTTTCATGTTACAAAGATTTGTTATTTTGCATAGCGTTGTTTGCTTTGTAGTCCGTAGCTATGTGTACAGTATTTTTTCGTAGAACTACAGCTTGTATTGAGTCTATAATAATTGCTGTTTTTTCACTTTTAGATACTATAGATATATTAGATTAATGAACAAAATTAAGAAATGTCAAAGAAGAAGACAAGTGTATTTTCAATGATAGTTGGCTGGTAGATGATCATTTTTCACAATGGTTGAAAAGTCAGATAGCAAATGGAAAGCTCGTTGCAAATTTTGTATCAAAGATTTTGACATCTCTAATATGGGTGTTGCTGCTTTGACGAGCCATACGGCTGGTAAAAAACACTCAAAAATTTCCAGTCTTAGGAAGTCTCAATCAGGAGCTATGTTTTTTGCCAAGAAGGACACTGAAAGTAGTTTGAAAGAT
>JANSTP010048900.1:0-14428 GCA_025330745.1 Cladonema radiatum
ACTTCATCAGAAGTAATATTATTTTCAAATTTATAGGTATCGTTACCTGTTTGAGAATTTATACCAAGTTCAGTCATCATCCGATCAATGTAAAATTTCTTGCATATAATTGAAATCTTATTGGCAGCCTTCCCAATAGGAACTAGGACAAAGTCACGTTTTAATTTTTCGAGATAAGAAGAAACCCTCCTATCACCTAGTATTGTCTTAATATGTTGTGGTTTTATTTTAGATGTAAGGTTGTTAATACGTTGAGTGGCTTTTTTGATAATGGCTTCCTTCCATGGAGTAAGGGTATTATCTTCAAGCCGAAAATCTCTCTGAAGTTTTACTATTAAGCTGTTCAAGGATGATTCTACTAATACAGAGATGTTACGTTCATGAGAATCATCCAAAATAGAAGATGCTATTGACTTAAGAAGAGCTATTGGAAGTTTATTTAGCAGAATACGTACCTTATTATATGCCTCTAGTTTTTCATTTAAAAACCAACTATCAATGGTATTAAAAATTCATGAGCAGAGGAAATTCATGCGCATGCTGTATATATAAGAGAAATATGCCTAATGATTTTACCATAACCTTACCGGGCTAGGTGCATGCTGTATGTATACTTGCTAAAAACTTAGAGGTAAAAAATGGAGACCAGTAATGAACAAAACAATAAGCTGACTATATTTTCCTATTTTGGCTCTTAAAAATAGAGTGAATTTTATATTTTTTGCGTGAATTTCCCACTAATCGCTCCCTCCGCCCTTGAGTTTTCGTTCTTCAAAAGCATACAAAATCTATTAAATTCCAGTAAAGCTCCTTTAAAGAAGAAAAATTTCAATATAATGATAAGGTGTGTGGTAAATTAAATCTGCCAATGTATAAAATCCTGGTAAAAGGACAGAAAGTAAAAAAAAAAGTAACAAAAAATATAATTTTAAAGCATCAAAAAATAAAATAACTTGTTCTTCCCTTTTGGAGCCAAATTCCTGACACCATCAAGCAAGGCCTGGTTAGTTCTAGTAACCTCAGACACTGGTAGATGGGAGGGGATTCCGGCCAAAATACTACTACTATCTCTTTTCCACACCTAGTTAGCTACTGTTCAACTGTCTAAATACCTCAGGGGATAAGGCTGGAAGGCACAATCATGACGATCACTTGACTCTACATCTCCACACTTGTGGAACTCTTTTGTTGAAGCGGAAATCTCAGGGCGAATATCAGTAACTATTTGTTTATTTCCTTGCTGCAATTTTAGGAGAAAATCTTCATTCTTTTAAAAATTTTCCGGATTGATCTTCCTTACAAAGCCAGTTAAGATTTCATGCAATTGCTGTTTTTCATTACGTAAAAATGCTGAATGAACAACTTTAGCATCCATGTTTAACAGTTTATAAAAAACAACATCAGGCAGAAGTAAAGCACGTCTTCAGCATCATGAGCTTAAGAGTAAAAGCAACGTGCTTGGAATAACTCTGAAAGTTATTCGCTCTCAATTGAACAAATTGCATTGGCTCGTTAAGCCATACAAAAAACCCCAACGTAGGCAGACTGTATAATCTGTATCACAGCTATGAGGATGTGACTGAGATGATACAATCTTGATACACTTTTTTTGTGTCAACAAATTCTGCAGCCTCCATTTCAGAAAAACAGAAAAATATTATCGCGGCACTTGAAATAATAAAATCCAGACGACATGTAATAGGCATTGTGTATCAAGTTTCATTGTATCATTTTTGACCTATTTTATCACCAATATTTTAAATTATATCCCCTCTACTCAACAAGTCCACCACTGAGTAAGAATTCTCGTATGTTTCTTTGTTTCTCTTATTTATTTTTTCATGATGACTTAATTAGTTTAATTGTGTTTAGTTTAAATTTTTCTGGCCTCCAATCGAATACCAATTGGGATGTGGTCTCCAATTATGTTCAGAAACAAAATTTACTTTCAATTTTTTTGTAGAAGAGTCATCTTAATATTTATGATTCCAGGTAATTCAAATGGCTTGGGGTGAAAAAACTGCCTTGTCCCCAGTGGGCCACCTTCCGACTTGAGTTTCCGAACGTATTCCTAGAAATGCACCATCTTGATAAAGTTTTAGTGGTTCATGAAGGCGCTATCTCATTGTAGTGGTCACTCAGCACTCCCCGAATCCCTCCGAAATGTTTTCTCTGCCTGACAGATTTCTCCCCATGAAGACTTTGACATTCGGGACAAATAATTTTGGAACCTCCAATTTTTCAAAACAGAATCCACATATGAAAGAATATCCCGGATAAAATCACTAAAACCAATCTATTTTGCGACCTTCCTCCATTTGAGAAAACGTGGGGAGATTTAATGAGGCCAGATTTTTTGGCAATTTCTAAATATGTATTTTTTTTTTCGTTAAACCCTAGAGTTTATACTACTCAGTGTGCTCGACTGGCCTTTTGCTTTCAAAAATTAAAAAAAAGAGCTTTTCAAACTTTACTGAATTTTTTACACTGTGTCACATCTTCAAAAGCTGATCATTGGTATAGTATAATTTTGTTCATCCTGCACCAAAATTTAATGAAAGGCTACTTTTGAACTGAAAGAGCTGTATCACATCGCGCTTTCTTGTTATTTGTTACCACCACAATTTCCACCACCGTTTGTGACATGGAAATTTTTCTATGAAATTTAATCGATTTACGGAATTTTCACGTTGTTGATTGTCGTTTATGACTTGTTATGTGAAGGTCGCAAAGCCTATTCTCGTTCCCCAGCCTTCGCCGTTTTCTTGTCCACAACGTTTAATGATAGACTGTTCAGTTGTTTTCACCACAACTTAAAATTTATTCCCCGTACTTTTTGGTCGGCTTCCTTGCGAGCTATGAAGTGTTCTCTATCCACTTTTGTTGGCTGGCACCTTTGTAATAAAATCTATGGCCCCACTAACACGAGCCATCTGTGCTGACAGGCTTGACGCGACAGACTAAGTTTATGTGTTGTGTTGTTTCTACAACTTATTATTTTTACATGTCGCTCACGTAGGTAATACAGTATTATCAGGAAGCCCCATAAAAAATTTGGCATTGTAGAATACGTTTTCTCGCAGATTATCGGGCGTTATCGTTCATAGTCAAGGTTCCCTCTCCTGTCAAAGCTTTTTTTTGTAGATATTTTCTATGTTATGTTTGGTAGGACCCGTGAACAGTCCAGCTGGCTCATTCTATGATTCTACTTTGCACCAATCTTAATCTGAGGGAATGAGAGAGGGGCAGTTTTGGAGTAACAAATATTTTTTAAAACGGGCTCTGAGTTTTCGTATATAAGCTGTCTCTGTAGCAAAGCTTGTTTTAAGGCTTTATAAGGCTTGTGATAAGACTTTTCTAAGGATTATATTACTTTGTGTGGCTAATTTTGTCATTCAGTGCTTTATATTACTTAGTTTATGTCTGTATGTACGTTACACATCTTGTAACTATCTGATTTTATGCGTGTTTAAATATTTTAAAAAGGAAAAAAAAAAAAAAAAAAAAAAAAAAAAAAAAAGAGAAAAAATAGGCCGTGCTAATGGCACATATCAAAAGGGAAATTTGAAGCTTTATATCCTCATTGTTTGGTACAAAAAAGTCTTTTTAAATTTTGTCACCTGGGGATCGATTCCCTTGTAAAACGCCTGACTTATAGTAGGTACTTTTTCCCCACAATATTATTGTAAGGATTTTCTTGCACAGTTATATGATGTTTTCCTTATATTGTACATAAAATCTTTGTAATCCTATACGTGCAATGTTTGTAATCCTATCCTATGAAATCAAAGAAAAATGTAATATAAATGTACAATTTGAAATTCTATCATTCCCTATCTCACTTTTTCCCGAATTTACCCTACGACTCACCCTATAAACTTAATTGATTTGAATTTTTTTATTGACACTGCCTGGCCTAGGTTGCAATGTTCAGTACAGCATTGTTTGCATCCGCCACTTGTGGTGCTGTACCTATACTAATGTGGTTACACGCAATCAAAGGCTGTGAGTAGAAATAATGTACTCCCAAGATGAGTGTTTAACATGGCACCTTTTATTTCACCTTCCATCACGTCTTGCCGAATATCCTGTTTCAATCTTTATATAAGCCACCCCTTAATCTAAAAGTCTAAAAACTTATCTATATCCACTTTGCTAAAGAGGGGTACCGTCTGCTATTCTTCCTATCCCTACCACTCAAAATGCTTTAGAACTTCGCAAGAGTTTTCGCTTTTAAATATTGTTGCTTACTATTGGTTTAAGTGTTTTTTGGTTTTTTGGTTTGTAACAATCTCCTCAGCTGGATTGGGTAAAATACCATCAAAATCAAAATATATAGATACTCTCTAAAACGTCTTTCTTGTCGCATTCTGAAGGTGAAGCTAATGAAACTACAGTCATGGTCAAAATATTGTGGACTTTCATGTCTTTCCTGTATAAATTGGCACCACAAACGATAAGATGTTTGAAGATTAGATACCCTGTTAAAAAACGATTCCTTTATATGAGCCTTCAGCATTGGGCTCTTGGGTGAAAGGGTGAAAACCACCCAACGCCCTTTTTGGGTGGTTTTACAACTCATTGAGACGGTTTTGATTGGGGAATCGCAATTTCGACCTAATGTATCATAGCAGCCTGTGTTAGAGAGTATTCTACAGCCCCAGCTTAGCGTCATAAAATACGCACAATCAGATGGCTACATTTTTTACTAATGTTTAAATTTTTGATTTTGGCTAAACTTAAAAGTTTCTGGCTATGGGAACAACCCCAATCCTAGGGCTCTTTTCCTTGTACAGCGAAGAAGGTTGTAATTGAGGTTGGCTACAGAGAAAACAAAGAAGTATTATGATGGAAAAAAAAGGGGCGAAGCATGAAGATGAGACTAAGAATGCGATTATCAAAGTATTCTCAATCTAATTTCTACCTTATGCTCCACGATCTGCATTTCCAAATATTAAAAGAATAACAAGGGAAATTCGTGTTTTTCTTCAATCGCTTCGTTTGGTGACTCTTTTGGTGACTCAAAAAGTTACTTATCTGTATCTGCTTGCAAGGGAGAGTTGCTCTCTGCCATTGTCGCCATCCCCGGTACTTAAAATGCTTCATACTTTTCCTGTACTTTTGTCCTTGGATACTGTTGCTATTGATATTACAAGTGAAACCTCCAAATAGTTGCCACCTAACAGGGCCTAACAAAAGTATCCGCACCATACAGAGGTTGTGTGTTAAGAGATCCATGACTGTCATCCATTCTCGAGAAAAAGTATCCATTATTTTGAGGTGTCTGCTAGACACCGCAGAGATTGTATGTGGTTTAATCATTCCCTCCCTAGCCTTTTTTAGAAATGTGATTATTTTCCAGAAAAAAATACGGATTTAAAATGCTGTAACTCACAAACTATAGCCTCTCAGAGCTTGGATTTGGTCTCATTGTAAAGTGCATTCGACTTCCTTTGAGTGAAGCCTCAAGTGGTCGCCTGGAGGCGCTTTACGATGGCCGACAAAGGACTACACCCCTTTCCACTCTAGTTCCCTGAATGGTCTGGAATTCGTCATCTAACGGTTAAGTTCGAAATGTTAGTGCGATATACGTTGTTATAAAGTTTTTAATGTTGGAGGCCCCGCTTACTCATAATCTCGTTATCACTCAGAGTAGATAAGTTTCAATTTTCATTTACCGTAATGCTTCAAATAGGGGCCCGGGGATTTAATTATACTTTTTGATTTTTTGAGGGGCCATTTATTCAAGGGGGCGTGTATTGAATATTTTTTAATTTTACAATTTCCTTATTTGTTAACAACGCAATACCCAGCCAAAAAAGGACGAAAATAAGGGTAGTTTTCAAATAAACGCCCTTCTTGGTAATTACATTTCGAATAAATGAGGAGGGCAATAGGTAGGCGTTTATTGCAAAAACAATTTTTCGAGGGGGTGTTTATTCAAGGGTGCATTTAACAGAAGGTATCTTCGTACAGAAAAGATTAGTTTGATATCACTTTATTTATTTGCTTATTTCATTTTATATTTTTCTTCTCCTTAGGAAATATAATATAATTCCTTTTTTTTTCAAAATATAAATATTCATTTCAGGAAATAAATTTTGATTTCAAAACTAAAAAATTTCTTTTCAGAAAATAATTTTTGATTTCAAAATACAAAAATTGATTTCAAAAAATATTTTTTGATTTTAATAAAAAGTTTTTAATGATGTTTAGAATCATTTTTCAATATTTTGATTCAATTTTTGCATTTGAGGGCCACGGTAGTTTGATGAATGCTTTTCTTATCTTGTAAGAAAAAGGATTTCTAGTCGTCAACTTTGTAAAAATGTATTAGTTACTGGAAAACACGTAAGCTGTTAGAACATTTTAAAATCAATAAAGCTATTCCAGTTAAAAGGGTTTGAAATAAGCGAAGAACTAGCCTAACAATTGTATTTGTTGTTCATGTTCTCTAATTTTTTATTTTGGGATCCAGACTTTTCTGTTTAGGCTATATACTTAGTGGCTGATATATTCTTGATATGTTCATATCTGTCTGGAGTAGTTTTAAATCCAATTTTCAACATCAAAGTTAATTGCGACAAGGAAAAATTCGTGTAAGCACTTCTTTATCCTGCCAGCTACACTGCATGAGCTAACATTTATGTAATTTAAAAGTTGGTTCTATACTTCAGTTGGTTTATTTTCCTCTTTATTTCATATAGTTGGAAAAATAATGCAAAAGTAGGTGCAATATATTTTACAATTTGCTGTATTACCTTCTTGGGGTTGTTGGTTTTTGTCGATGGTAGATGACGTTTTTGATACCTGTGGTGGCAGTTCATTTATAGATTTCTCGGCTGGAAGCACTTTTGTACCTGGTTCGCTGTGTTTGTCGGATGATTCTTCTTCTGTCATGAATTGTGTGTGGGGTTGAATTCTCCGAACAAGAGCTTTCTCTCTAGCATCTACTAATTCTTACAATGGTTTACGAAATTGGATCGGGTTTGGTAAATCGTCATTGACTGTGCGTCCAAAAAGCAGCTCTGAGGGTGACACACCCATGTCAGGTGAGAGAGTATTCCTGTGTAACAAAAGGGCTTTCGTTACGGCGTCTGTATCAAGCGAGCCACTGTTTGTGATGTTGGTAGTAAGTAAACGTTTGACACTTTTAACAGCGACTTCAGCCCTGCCATTACTTTGGACATAGTAGGCTGACGATAATTGCTGATTGATGTTCCAGTTCTTCAAAAATGTAGCATATTCGTTTGAGTTGAAGGGTGGGCCTCCATCTGACGAGATCTCTTCTGGAAACCAAATGTGTTAAAATACTTCCTAAGAATGTTACAAATGGATGTAGCATTGCATGTTGAGGTATCAGTAACTTCAGTCCAGCCCGAGAATTGGTCGGGATAGATGATGAAATTGTTACCAGCCATGTGTAAAAAATCAGTAACTGTGTGCTGAAATGCATACTCAGGAGCTTCAGCATATTGTAGTGGGCCTTTCGGTTGTAATGGTGCAATACGATTACAATGCTGACAATTCAAGCGGGTGTTGTTGATGTCTGCATTCATGTGGGGCAAGAAAAAACGTTGTCTAGTATTCGATTTCATCATGGAAACACCTTGGTGTCCCAGGTGCAACTCGTAAAAAATGTGTTTTCTATGCGACCTGGGGATCAGAGGTTTACCGGCTATAAAGACAAAGTCTTCGATTGTATAGAGTTCTTCACCTAAAGGCCAGTAATCCTGTAGATTGTGAGGTGTATATTCCTTGTAATTTGGAAAGCCATTTTGTATTGTTTCAACAAGATCACAGTAGTGTTTTTCTTTTCGGGCATGTTTGGTAATTGCAGAGAGTTTGATCGAGGGTATGATGGAATCATTGGAATCGACTGATTGTTGATGTGGTGGGGGGTATTCGAGATACTGTATTAGGACCAACATTCTTGATTCCTGGGATTGAAATTACTTTAAAATTATATCGCAAGTTGCGCTCGCGTATCTTCTGGAGGCATAGATTGTAAATTTTCTCCAAATTATGGTCATTGGAAATTGGCACAAGCGGCTTGAGGTCAATGCCAACTATTAAATCTGGACATCCGACAGGTCTCGAGTCCATATAGGAGGGCAAGGGCCTCTCTTTCTATCGCGGCATAGCGACTTTCTGCATCTGTGGTAAATCTTCAATTGCCAATGGTGGGGACCATACAATGGGTCCTTGCCCGGACATTGACAGTGTTTTTTGGACAGGGTGAATCCAATCCCCGTCTTGCTCCAGTCAGTAGCTAAGCATGTCAGTTTGTTTGTTGAAAAGGAACGCACACCAACTTGGATGGAGTTAGTAATTTCTATTTTAGATTTGTCGAAAATGTTTTGAAGAGTTTCATACCAATAGAAAGGAGTTTTCTTGCTCAGCAGTTCCCTGAAAGGTGTCATAACAGTGGCTTGAGAGAATGCTTACGAAACTTGTGCAACCAAACAGAACCAGGAACGAATATCATTGATTGTGCAGTGTGTAGGAAAGTCTTGAATGGCTTTCAGGATTCTTTGGGGAGGTTTAAATTCATTCTCTGTGGGGTGTGATGTGTTTCTCGAAGTGTAGCCTTATTCAAAGCTTGAAAGTCTACTGTACATCTAGGGGATCCCTCGTGTTTAGGGACTACGGCCATTCGTGAACACCAATGGATGGGCACGCCTTGTGGTACGGGTTCAATAATGTCAAAGGCAACATCAGCATGGAGTTGGGCTTTTACTTTTTCCTTCCAATGGAGGGGTATTGGTATGGGCTTATGGATGGCATGTGGTGTGCTATTTGGTTTAAATGTTATTTTAAGCTCCTCGCATTTCATAACTTGTAATTTCTGATGGCTGGAGGCTGGAGGTCAAGTCCATGGCTGAAGGCTGGAGGTCAAGTCGATGGTTTTCGGTGACAGGAAAGGGCAATGCTTCCAGTCTTGGTGGGCACTGCATTCTCAAAGGACAACTGCATGATGCAGGTGGTGTGATGGGAGGGCACATTGGTGTGCTGGTAATGAAAGCATCAATGGTGTGATCTGGGAATGCCCTGCTGATAACGTTTAAATCTTTCAGGGCGGATTGTGATAGGTATATTCCCGAAACTTGACTTGACTGCAAATGTCCAAAAGTTCGGTTGTCTTTTCTGTGGCGGTCGCAATTTGGACAAGTAAAACTCCTTTGATGGTTAGTGAGTTCTTGTCTACACCTCTAAGTTTGTGTGAGGTGGGAATCAACCATTTTTCTGAAATATGGGAAAGTACATGTACAAGTTTGCGCCCCTGTATGAGTAATGGTCGTAGTGGAGAATATTGGTGGTTCTTCTTGCAGGGGAGTTGTCCGGCAAATTTGTTGGTAAGCAGGAATATTAACGCTGATTGTAGTGTTTATTTTTGGTTGTGGTTTAGGTGCTGCCGTTGTTAAATGTCCGTTGTCTATTTAGCCGTGGCGATACTGTATAGTCATATTGCAGTGGAGTTGATTGATGAGAGGTAACAAATATTCTGCTCGAGTTCGGGTTCTTCATTGATCACTGAAACGGATGAGCTACGGAATACAGATGCAAAATGGTTTGGTTTTTTGCATTTGTGACAAACCTTTTGCCATGCTGGACAGCTCGTGCGATCGGTATTGTGTGCTGGTTTACCGCGCCCTTTTTCATGTTGCACTGGGGTTTCGTTTTTGTTACTGGTGATTTGATTGGTGTAACATCAGAGCATGTATTTTCAAACAGTGAGCGGAAATTGGAAAATGCATGGTCTGTGGCTTCAAGGGCAAGTAGATGGGTAGTAAGTTGTTCAAGTGGTTTTAGTGTGGCAATTTCTGTAAGGACTTTCGTTTGATGTGTTGGGTTTTGCATGCTTGCGATTAATTGGGAATGAATCATATCAGCAGCATACAATGACGAGCAATCAGAGGAATCGCAGCTGCCTTTCGATTTAAAGTCACACAGCATCCCTTGAGCTTTGAGACAAGATATAAAGCAAGTCACTGTTTCACAATCACTTTGACGTAGATTAAAAAACTGCTGACGATATATCCCAGGATGTACTACCTTTACTGCAACTGATTTTATAAATCCCAGAAAATCATCCTCTGATGCAATGTTTAGGACTTTGGGTGTGAAAAAGTTGAAGAGCGTTTCGTTTACTTTGGAAGAGTACGTTGACCTTAATTCATTGTGAATGGTTCCGTGGTCAGTAAGCCTGACAATCTGTTTATAATGCTCCCATTAATCTTTGAAATTATCCATTTGTTTTCAGAGCTATCAGCTTCGATTGTTGTTCGAATGGGTTTAGAGCTACAATTTGGTTCGGTTTGGTTGATTTAGTTGGTTTGGTGAAGCGAAATGTGTCATGAGATTCGCAATTTGTTGTTGTATTTGTAATTGCTGAGCCATTACCTCCGTAATAGTGGCTGGTGAAAAAGTAGCGTTCGTCTGGTGGTTTGTCGACGTCGTTTTATCTATACTTTTTATCCCGGTAAAAAATGGAGGTTAGCCCACGGACAGGCGTGAGGAGATGAACTTGCAATGATAAACAAACTTTTTTGTGTCAATGAAGAGGGTCTATTAAAGTGCTCTATATTTCATTGACGTTATTTTATGGCAGACTATATTTGATAATTGCTCTCTATGCTTGTGCCTAAATGTTCTATCAGTAAGATACGTCTTGTTTGATATATACAAAACTATAATAAAAATGATGAGTTCGAAAACGATAATATGCAGTGTTTGCTCACAAGATAGCTATGTTGGATTTATGCAGGGTTTATGTTCCTGCCAAAAGTTTCTTGGGTGTGATTTTTGTGTCTTCTGTAATTGTTTTCTTTTTCTTTTCAAATGTTGTATCAACAAACAGGCTGGAGCTAATCCCATTTCTGACCATGTTTTAGTATGTTAACAAAAGTATATCTCATGGTCAAGCAACCCTTAATATAATCAACACAAGTCTATTTACACAGTACTGTACAGAACGCATACAAGTCCACAAAGCAGGCTGATACAAGGCGGATGCCCAAGTGATTATTTTTTGCAATACTTCTACAATGATCTTGAGGAATCCATTGATATCAATTACTTCTCTGTTCTTGAAGGTGCAATAAATATTTGTATTGTATTTATCGTATTTTCTCTCAAAATCCCTCATCAGCTGATGCTCAAGTGTAGACGCCGTAACGTATACAAAGTTTTTGCCATGTCCAGGACCTTTCCTATTCACAGACAATACAATTGGTTGAAAACTTTTACAAATGTTGAACATTAAAAGGAAGATCGAAAATTCAAGTTTACTGAATTAAAAGCTGCTGCGTTCAATGAATGGACTAAATATACCTAATGGTATTTTCCCTTTATTTGTACTTTATTTAGCTTTTTAGCACCTTCCAGATTTTCAGGGTTAATTCCTTGGGGAGAATCTGATTCAGACAGAAACGTAAGGAGAGGAGGGTGCTCAAAATTACCTTTCTCCCTTATTACAGACAAAAATATCTTTTAACTTTTCTTGAAAAAAAATAAGCTGCCTATCACATTATATGCAGGTTGAAATGTTAAGTATCATTATTTCAATCCGGTGTTCCAAGAAGAAAGAGCCTTTTTAGAGGCAGTAAGATGTTTCAGAAGAGTTGACATCTATCTTTCTGCTATTTAGAAATAATAAACCTATCCACTTGGGGGCGGGTGCCAGCCTGGAGCTGGAGGGGGTAAAACTATTCCAAGAATCAGGTCAGAGCCCGTATTTACCTAAAAATTAGATCTTTGGGAGTTTTCTTTTAACCTAGTTTTAGTAAGGGTTGTGGAGTTTAACATCATTTCAATTGGGTCTGATATGTTTCAGGCATGCTATGTCATATTTATTTCAGAAATCAAGCAATCTAATAGTAGTTGTTATGAGGTGTTTAGTCACCCAAAAGATTGGAAGTACGACAAAATGATTATGTCTTTGGTAACACGGTGGCCACATCTTTAAGATGGTTATAAAAATGAGCGTCATTGGCATGTAATACCTTAAGTCATTCATGCTTTGGTGATTCATTTCAGATGAAAAACCTGACTTTCTGGCATTAAATGCCAGCGTGCAACTTTTCAATAATCGACAGAATCCAAAGTTTCTTGATAAAAGCGCTTGCATTGCAGGTAACAGCAAGCAGAGACAATAAAGCTGCAGTAAGTAAAAGGGCTTTATGCAAGGTAGTAGTCTTTCACTGGGTTCCCCCCGCAATGAAAAATAGGGTTAACATCTCCACTTGACCCAGAAGTGTATCTAGACAAATAAACTTTTATTTTCGGCGATGAAATAGCATTAATGACGAAGAAGACGGGTGTATACATAGGAGAAGAATTAGTGTACATATTATTTTTAATTTAATTAGTTAACTTTTGATTTAGTTTTTCAAAAATATTGTTCAGATTTGAAAAATTATAACAAAACTTTTTAGACTTATTTTCGGTCACAGGCTCTCAAAATCGTTTGTAAAGCATTAATGCATTAAAAAACCCCCGTCTGTTTTTGATTGAGAAATTTGTGAACATTCGAAATTTTCGCAAGAAAGAAGAAAATGGTGGATACAATCAGAGCAATAGTTGATTGATAATCTTCGACACTTAATTGCTGTATGAGCTGTATAAATAAAATTATGAGGTCCGGTAAAGTTTTTTAGCTTAAGGACAAGGTGTAGAAGGTAATCTGCTAGGTTGTGAATTTTCACCTCAATTTGCACAGTTTCTCATTTTTTTGTCATCTCAGCTGCCTGTCTAAAGGTCTTGTGTGTCATATAACGTGAAAAACAAAAATATGAAAATTTTTTGTTAAAAAGGTCTTAACCTGTCCTTAAACTATTACAACAAAAAAACACTGGTATACTATGGAAGTCTAGCCTTTTTTTGGCAAATATAAGTGAAAAACTAAGAAAAAACTATTTTCCTCAGCAAGGTGGATAAAAATTTTCATCAGTTAAAAGTGACGAAATTTCAAAAAAAAATTGTCACTTTTAAGCGGCGAAATTTTATAACCCACAAAACGTTTGACCAAGGAAATTTTAACAGATGAGGTACAGAACTTATTATTGTGTCCTTCTTTTTCCCTCTATAATGTTTAATAATAATCGAACAGGCTATGGGCCCAGGAGCCAGTTGTAAAGTTTGATGTTTGATGGAGATAAACGACGATTTGAGAGATGGGAAACCAAAATTCCTTGGTTATATGAAAATCAAGAATTTGAGAGCTATTATAAAAACAGCAGAAGGAACAGATAGGAATGCTGATAAAAATGAAGAAAAGAAGATGTAAGAAGCTAATAAGAATATTATAAAGGAAGTGGAAACCTAGAATTACAATTTTATATAATCAATTGACAACATTAAAAACGCCATATGAAGACAGTATGACTGTGTTTACATCAGCAGGAGAGAATATTAGTGATTCACTACTGACAGCAATGGTGTTGAAGGGACTGCAAATTGAGTATAATGCATTCGTTGCTGTCATAACACAATCAGACAAAATTTTTCAAAAGTTTAAACAGTGTTTGCAAAATTTTGAAGAAACAGAAAGTTTTTGTGTGGGTAAAAGAAGGACATAAGTCTTTTTAATGCAATGATCGAAAATAGTGCAATCATTTAAGTCAATGACTCATACAAATCAGTCTTGCTAAAATCAACCAAAGAAAGATAAGATAAAAACTGTTGAAGATGATGCTAATCACACGTCTGGACTTAAAATCGATGATGATGGTGATAATGTTAATAAATGAGGAATTTTAGTCGACTTTGGTGCTGCCACTCATATTGTCAAAACAGAGAAAAATTTCATTTAGTCCGGGTGCAATTGTCGTATTTCAAGGTCCCGTTCATATTTCCGGTAAAGTATGCGAAAATAGTTTTCCCTACTGCTAAAATTTTTGAGGAATCCGAAAATCGATGTTGCCCGACCTGAAAATGACGTCTTCACGTCGAAATGACGTCATTTTTTGTCAACCTCAAAAAGAGCAAAATTTCTATATTTATATACATAATGCATTTAGTTTGATAGCTTTTACATAGTTATAGTGACTAAAATTTGTTATATTAGTTTTAGGTAAGGTCTATTGATACGTCAAGCAAGTCATATTGACGTCAAAATAACGTCAAGATCGTTATAACGCCGACAGAACGGTAAAATTTGTTTTGCGGGAGTTTCAATTACGTCATCACTTTTTTGAGAGGCTAAAATACTCTGAAATTGATAAAAAAAATTCATGATTCCATGTTTCTATGGATACATACAAAAAAAAGTACATGATTCCATGTTTATGCATATATGTGGGTAGCTTTATGACGATTATTTTAGAACAAGGCGATTTCTTTGCGTTTTCCCCTCTTTTAGAATTCTGTCAAAACTCATTTTCTCTGTTTTCATTTTTCAAGGCCAAAAATCATTGCCTGAAGCGTT